>CP126890.1:276575000-276805000 GCA_030440675.1 Furcifer pardalis | reverse complement strand
AAGTGGCTTCCAACTGACAGCAACCCTGGGAATTTCCATGCTCCTATCATTAACAGCTTCCTTCAGCTCTTGCAAATTCAAGGTAATTTTTTCCTTTATTGAGTCAATCTATCTCATTTGGGTTTTCCTGCTGCCTCCAGCTTTTCTTAGCATTATAGTCTTTTCTCATGATATTTCCAAAGTAAGGTAGTGCTTTACCATGGTTATTTTACTGAAGGTGTCTTAAGCATGTGCCCTCAAGTTGATTTGAACTTATGGTGACCCTCATAAGGTTTTCCCGGACTGTGCATCTTGTCAAAAGCTGCGCAGATGGCAAAGCATGCAACCGAATCAGCAGCATCCACTCCAAAATGAGCTTAACTCCCCCCCCCCCCAGGTGCCACAGTGGAGATTTGAATGCCTGGTTCTGACTCTACAACCAGTCACTCTAGCTATTTACCTATATCAGAAGAATTTGTCTGAGCTACCTTCAAGATAACAGCATATCAAAGCTGCCAGATAGCTTTATGTCCTGCAGAAATGTTGCAATGCTACTATGCTTCGATAAGGAAATGCTTTCTTTTGCCTGTGCTACCATATATATGTGTAAAGGTCACCCTTGCTCAAAAGCTAGTTGTATCTGTCTCTAGGGTTCAGTGCCCATCTCTATTTATAGCTGAAGAGCCTGTACTGTCTGCATTTGCAGATGTTTCCATGGACATGAGGCAGGCATGCCCAGACACCTGAATGCATGGAATGCTGTTTACCTCCCCACCAAAGTGGTCCCTATTTATCTACTTGCAATTTCCTGCTTTCGAACTGCTAGGTTGGCAGGAGCTGGGACAGAGACAAGAGCTCACTCTATCATGCAGTACTTGGGTATAGAACTCCGACCTTCCAGCTTCAAATTCAGCATCTTAACAACTTGAGCCACCGCAGTCCCTGCACAGACTGCCATTATAAATTGCCTATACAGTATATGACTAGTATTGATATACTAGTTACTTTTTCCAAGGTCACAGAAAATGCAGCTTATGACTTTGGATAATGTTGCTATGCCTAATAACGGGATAGCTGTTTCTCATTCAGGTTAATGTTGCTCAAGTTATTAATATGCTTTAGACCACAGATGGGTAACTTGCTCAATACCCAGGGTCACATCAGGAATGTATCATAAGCTGAAGGTCTGAGGCTAATTTGAATAGCTGTGTTTAATTAAGGTAATGTGCGTATGGTTTTCTTGAACGCAGAGAATGATGGTCATCTTATGCTTAGTTAACAATATTACTTCGAAATGTTTACTTTAAGGGCAAATGTTTTCAGGGGGAAATGTTGATGTAGACATATATGAGTTGTTAAAAGCCTAGTGAACTGGTCTTTTTTCAAATGTATATTTTCCAGTGCTTCAGAGAAAAATTTGTTAATTCAAAGAATGGCATCATTGTCAATGGGGAGATTATTAAACACATCCAATAGGAAGTTAATACATTGTTGCTAGGTGGTAATTTAGATGGTCCAGAAAGTTTGCTTAATAAAGTCAACAAAATAAATAATGAATCAGACTAAAAAAAGGTTAAGCAATCCAAAATCATAGTAATCACTGAAGAGATAGCAACCTAAATGGTGCATATATTCATATTCATATTCATATTCATAGCCATAGCCATAGCCATAGCCATATATCTCTTGTTGCCATTCTCCCTACATTAATAAAATTATACAATAATAACAAGTTAAAATGTTATGCATAACTATATATTAAAAACAATTAAATACTGGTGAGGATTAAAAATTTTTTAAAAAAACATTTAAAATATTTTAAAATATCTAAATTTCATAAAGAGAGTGCTCCCTAT
Organism: Furcifer pardalis; assembly: GCA_030440675.1. Classification (NCBI taxonomy): domain Eukaryota; kingdom Metazoa; phylum Chordata; class Lepidosauria; order Squamata; family Chamaeleonidae; genus Furcifer; species Furcifer pardalis. The sequence continues at coordinate 276,803,165 of CP126890.1, read as the reverse complement.
ACTCTCATTTATTTTTATAAGTCCACCTAAAAAGTAAAGTAAAGTATTTGCTTAAAAGTTCATGAACAAAAGGAGTTGGGACTAAACTGTCTTCTCAGGGCAGTGCATTCCAAACAGACTGGCAGCCAGTGAATCTATTGTAACAAGGGAATTCCATACTCCCTATAACCAGTGATGGGATGTCAAAAATTTTACTACCCCACCATGACATCACCACAGTGTGGGTGGAGCTGACGTCATGACATCATGATGATGTGGGTGGGGCCAAAGAAAAAAAAATAAGCACACACACCCAATCCACCCACCCACCCACAACACAAACCCATAAATAAAAAAAAATAAAAAAATAAAAATTACATTAAAATATACACACTTACCCACCCACCGCAAACATAAATCAACCCACCCACCTACCCCAAAACACAAACCTGTCACTTACCTGTTAGTATAAGTGCCTGGGCAGCACCATGTTGCAAGATGGATATGGTCATCATAACAGTTCTCTAGGATAATATGCCTTAATGTAAATGTAAAACAGCTGTACCTCCTTAAGGAGTCTCCAATTGGAACAGCAAATGGAACAGCACAGGTGTAGCTTATTGATGAGGTAACTCCAAGACTTTGCTTAAAAATCCCAAGCCAGGCCACCAGGCCTGCCAGCCGCCAGGCCTTTTTAGGAACTGTGGTAGTACGTCAATATAGGTAAAGGTATTAAATACACATTAAAATACACACAGACACACCACATCCAAAGGTGAGTCACTTACCCTGGGGAGCAGGCTATAGGGAGCTTCAGCCTAGCAGCTTCTCTTTCTTCTCCCTGCTTGGGAGGACAGCAAGGAGGCCGTGCATACGCGCCAAGCACTGTAGGCACGCATGCACACCAAGTGCTTGGGGTGCATGCGCAGTAGGGGAACCAGTGAAAAGGTAAGCCCTGAAGGTGGTTTCCCCCAAAAGCTGCTACCGGTTCTCCAGGACACTGGGAAAAGTTACTACCGGTTCTGGCGCACTGGTGAAAACCTGTTACATCCCATCACTGCCTATAACTAATGCCAGTCATCAGTCTTGCTGCAGCTTTTTGAACCAGCTGAAGTTTCCAGCTACTCTACAGTGTCTTGCAGCAATCCAAACAAGATTTAACTAAGACTTGTGTCACTGTGGCCAGATTTAAACTCTCCAGGAATGGGCTTTATTGGCAAAGGCATTCCTACTGCAGTTGAGATTTGTGTGTCCAAGTTCAAGGTTGATTCCAGGAGCACACCCAAGCTAGAAGTATGACTTTTAGGGAGAGTGTAACCCCATTCAGTTCAGGCTGGACCCCTACCCCCTGATTTGACCAGGATCGCTTCTGTCTTGTCTGGATTATGTTTCATTTTGTAAGCCCTCATGTAGTCCATTACTGACAACAGGCCCTGGTCTAGGCTCAGAACATCTTCCTTGGAATTAGATGGAAAGAAGAGAGAAAGAGTTAGGTGTTTCGACTTACTGATGGCAGTGAACCAGTGATGGGATGTAACAGGTTTTCACCAGTTCGCCAGAACCGGTAGTAACTTTTCCCAGTGTCCTGGAGAACCGGTAGCAGCTTTTGGGGGAAACCACCTTCAGGGCTTACCTTTTCACTGGTTCCCCTACTGCGCATGCACCCCAAGCACTTGGTGTGCATGTGTGCCTACAGTGCTTGGCGCGTATGCACGGCCTCCTTGCTGTCCTCCCAAGCAGGGAGAAGAAAGAGAAGCTGCTAGGCTGAAGCTCCCTATAGCCTGCTCCCCAGGGTAAGTGACTCACCTTTGGATGTGGTGTGTCTGTGTGTATTTTAATGTGTATTTAATACCTTTACCTATATTGACGTACTACCACAGTTCCTAAAAAGGCCTGGCGGCCTGGTTTGGGGTTTTTAAGCAAAGTGTTGGAGTTACCTCATCAATAAGCTACACCTGTGCTGTTCCAAGTGCTGTTCCAATTGGAGAACCCTTAAGGAGGTACAGCTGTTTTACATTTACATTAAAGCATATTATCCTAGAGAACTGGTTAGGCAAAGACTTAGTACCTAACTTCTTTAACTGCTGAAAAGTTGAAAAGTGCAAAAATGAAGCCATCTTGTGGTGAGTTCATTCTGTAGTTCCTTCCATCTGACCTAGTGTGAGAAAGATTAGCCAGAATAAGCTTTAAGCTCTAGTTCAGTGTTTCCCAAATGCTGGTTTTTGGACTTCAGTTCCCAGAAGCCTAAGTCATTTCCCCAAAGCACTGATCAGCCAATGTACTGACTTAGGCTTCTGGGAATTGAAGTCCACTAGTAGGCTGTGTACCCCTTGTTGGGAACCACTGCTCTAGTTTAAAAGCTCTGGTTGATTTGTGTTTGGGGTGGGTGGGTGTATTTTAATGTATTTTTATTTTATTTTTTTATTTATTTAATTTATTTACAGGTTTGTGTTGTGGGTGGGTGGGTTGAGGTGTGTGTGTGTGCTTATTTTTTATTTTATTTTTATTATTTTATATTTTTTATTTGGCCCCACCCACAACATCATGACATCATGATGTTAGCTCCGCCCACACTGTGATGACATCACGGTGAGGTAGTAAAATTTTTGACATCCCACCACTGCAGTGAACCCTCCAAATCCAACAACAACTTCTAGCTGTTTTATGTAGAAGTTGAATAACATTTGGGACAGAACAAAACCCTGGGGGACATCACAAGCCAATGGCCAGGATGTGAAACAGAATTAACAAAACACTACCTTCTGAGTTCGGCCTTCCAGGAAGGATTGGATCCACTGTAAGACAGTAGTTTCAAGACCCATCCTAGAGAAGTACACCAGAAGGGTACAATGGACAATGTTACTGAAAGTTTGGGAGATGTCCAGCAGAACCAAGAGCGACACACTCTTCTTGTATAGTTCATGTGGTAGGTCATCTACCAAGGTGACTAAAGCTGCCTCTGTTCCATAACCAGGCCTGAAGCCAGATTGAAATGGATCTAGATAATCCACACCAACCAGGAATTTTTGGACCTGAGGTTGTTTGCTGTTCAATGAAGTTTTATTTTGTGACTCAGGAACTGGAAGTCACATTCTTTGCAAAATGCATCTTGATGTGCCTCTTTCAAATCAGGTTTTCAAAACATTTGACTTTTAACTATGTTTTTGCACAAGAGCTATGTGATCCTAAGTGAATTCATCACTTTCCTTAGTGGTTTAACATTTGATTATTTACATGTGTAACAGTAAGCAATTTTTTTCTGAAGAAGGTTGGAGCTATTTAGGGAGCAGGATATATATATAGAGAGAGGCTAGCTGCACTTTTTTACAGCCAACAAATTCCACAGAAGCCTGCCCTAATTGTGTATTGCATCTTAATGAATAGCTCCCCTTATTCTCGGATAGCTATGTTCCTGTTAGTGTTTTCTCTCTTGTTTGGCTTTATGAGGTGTTACCTCTCATGGCAATCTGTAATGCCAATTAGTGGAGAAAATAACAACCATATTAATCTCTTATAGCAGGGCAAGAAAAATACTCATAATATAATAGGGAAATTGTGCTAAGTGTGAAAAATTACCCACTTTGTCTATTTCATATTTCTCAAACTCTGAAATTAATGACTTCCTGGAACAAAACATATTTATCTCTGCACAAAAGACAGAGGCATTATGAATGTTGAAGGAAAACCAATAGGGCTTTCAAAATAAAAACAAACAAGTATTAACCAACTTTCTAAATCTGTAAAATTCTAGTTGCACAATTGCTGATATATCATCTGCTTCGACTCTACGTAAGGAGTAACGGCAGATTAGTAGGGGATTGGGCCCTGGCGCAAATCTCTCATCACTGTGAAATTAATTTTTCCTGTTATAGACAGGGGGAATCTTTACCTAAATTTTCTTTTCCCATCCTTCCATCTGTGTCACATCAGGATATTCTGCTTCCATCACTTCACTTCCTTTCATTAAGTGGCCTACACCAATCCATGCATGGGACATTCTGCTACTTCTTGAGATATCTACTAGGGGCCTTTACAGGAGTAAGCTACTCAGTAGTTTTTTTAGAAGTATGCAAATACCATCTGCTTTGACTTAGTCCAAACTATTTATCTTTCAAATCACAACCAATTTGCTTTTAGCTGATTTATAGACCATCCATTTCAACGTGTATCTGACTATTTCAAAGTATTTATGCATATTTGTATTTGTTCCAAATAGTCAGAAAAACCACAAAAAATGGGGGAAGCAAGGGGCTCAAAATTGAAATGCAAGGTGATATTCGGTGCCAGCAACTGTTGTTCGACCTCCAATGCTAGGGCAAACTTCTTGTTTCCTCCCTTCCCTCAATCCATCAGGAGCCCGGCAATTTACTTAGGTTTATTCCATAAAATTATATGGTGAAGGGGGAAAGGAGTGCCCTCGATTGGTAACTTTCATGTCTCAACATGTAACTACTTTTGTGTGTTACATTTGGTGCAGTCATAATGCTTCTGCATTCCACATCCCTGACAGAGGAGTGTATTCTCCTCATGTCTGGGTCTACTATCTCTTGACTTCAGACTGCATTGATTGCAAGCTGTTTGTTAATTTGTGAAGTTTGCCAGTTGAGGTGATGCTGCAGATTCAAACATGGTCGCTTGAAGGTTGATTAAAGCTAATTTGTTGCTGTTGTCATTGTCATTTTCATCAACACCACCACCATGTACATCTGCATAGAACCCCTTATCAGAAGAGGGGACACACCACTGCAGCACTTTAAAGACTAACTGCTATATTTTTAATCTGAGCTTTCCTGGATCAAGTCCACTTTATCAGACATAGGAATAAACATTCAAGGCATGAGTTTATATACACCAGATACAGAGGTAAAGAGTAATCAATCAGAATGACAGATAAGCATGCATATCAATACAGTTTCCCTCAGCTAGCAGTAGCAGATGATCTCTGGTTTGTTATTTGGATTAGCTCTCAATGTCCTCTTTTCAATTTCATGATGCCTGTGACCTTGCTCTTAACTGGAAAGGCTTAGGGAACCCTTTGGAAGATTGGTGTGTGTGTGTAACAGAAGTGGCTGCAGTGAGAAATGAATTTAACTAAGAAGCTCCTAGCTCTCTTCTGGAAGTTTTCCATGGATCAAAGAGCATTTTGTCAAGGGAAGAATAATGACTGAACCCCAATAAAACAAAGTATTAATGAGGCTTAAAATATAGCTGCAGTGTCAAGAACAGTAAAGGGAATAAAAGAGTGATAATTGTGACATTTAAAAGCAAAAACCAAACAAAATGAAAAGACCAAGTAGTAATATGACCAAAACCTGAGGTTTTGTACATCTGAGTTTTGTTTTTTTAGCAAACCCCACATTTCCCTATCAGATTAAAATTACTGAAGCAACACTTAGTTCTACTACAATACAACAATAGGAATGGACTGCCTTTTACTCACAATATGTGAAGAAGGCTGCAGCACACTGTATTTCAGCAAACTGATGAAATCTGAGTTGAGCCAGGACTCCTTTATGTGCATCTGTGATGTGTCAAAAAATTCAAACACCATACTGAGGGCAGAACCAATTCAATCACCATATTGTAAAAACAATCTCATGGCGATTTTGAAAACCACAGCACTCCACTCATACACTCGCCCTTTGTCTGAAGCCACTTTATTCTGGTACATTTCTACTGATGCTAATGACTGTGTGCTGGAGTCAATGGATTAAGCTTCTAGACAAGAAGGGTGGCAGAGAAGAATTATGCATTGATAGCTGAAAGGCACATGCTAGGTGTATTGTCGAGGGATGAAATCAGAGAAGGAGCCTACTTAAAGTAACTCTGCTGTGAGCAAAAGTGTAGGGTAGTGGGTTTGGGAGGCATTGGAAATAAAAGGAAAAAAAGAAGGAAAGGGGAAAAATAATTGGAATTGATTAAAAGTGCACTAAACCATTAAATGTACCATTATTTTCAAAGCTGAGAATGATGTAAAACTCATCTTGGTTTCTTTAAAACTAAATGGTTTAAAATCATCTGAGCAACTGGCTTACAGGTTTACCATGGTAGGTTTAGACCAGAATACAGTATTCAAAAGCCATAATCCAAATGGCATTAATTCTTGTAAGAATCTCCAGAGTTTCTCTTAAAGGCCTGTGCAGCAGAATTTTCCTGAGAGCCATTGTGAAAACAGGGGTGGTCCTATCATTAGGCAGAATAAAGCAACTACACCAGCTAGCAGGTGTTTGGGAGTATGCCAGAACAGCTGAAATAATTCTTCCAGAATCTCATTTGGACAGAATTGTACATTCAATAAGACCAGCCCTCTCCTCTGGTTTGCTGTTCTCCAGTGTGATGGAAACAAGGAACCATATTGTTACCAGAGTCAATATCAGATCAGACTACTAATCTAATTTTCTTCTTTACATAGAATGGATAGTTAGTATCTCTTGAGGAGTCCAGCTGATTAACATCAGAAGAATTTCAAGGGACGTCAAAAGAGCATTAATAGGATCAGTAATGTTAGAAAGATTTAACATTTTTATTTTGATAGGGTAAAAGAGGAAGTAAAGAAGAAGATTTGGATTTAATTTATTCAAACATTATTTAGTGACATACAGTAATACCTCGGATAACGTTTACCTCGGATAACGCTAAAATCGCATAACATTAAGTAATCTGGGGAGGAGAATTGGATCGAATAACGTTAAGGTCCTATGGGATAGATCGGATAACAACCGCTAAAGCCTGTGCGGTTACAATGTATCTCTATGGAGCTTTAATGTTATCCGATCCATCCCATAGGATTTTAACATGCATCGGATAACACTAAAAATCGGATAACACCAAGACTTGTGGAAACAAGTCTTAGCGTTATCCGACGTATTACTGTATCTGTAAAGTTATATATCTTTAGTGATAATTGACCATCAGTATTATACCTGCCCTAGGTCCCTCCCCAACCCTGATATATTTGCCTGAGCATCTCTGGTGCTCTTGGCTATAGCAGCTGATATGGATGGTTTTTTGGGACATTTTTTCTCTTTGTTGTAAAAGTTACATGAACTGCTTTCTACAGTGCTGTTATGTTGAAGACTGTCTTGCATGTGTATTCTGGTCTCAATGTATTCAAGAATATTGATTAATTGGCTGCTGATCAGTTTTACTAGGTTTACCTTTTTCCCTTTTGTTATACAGGTAATTGAAAATAAGCTGTTTTATTTTTGTTGCTCTTTTTAAACATGTGAATTGACTACTAAGTTTTAGAGTTTGACTTTTCATTGTGGCTTTAATTTATGTTTGGATTTTTATGGCTGTCTGGAAAAGATAGACTGGGACTATCTGAGCCTGAGTTACAAACATTCATTGTATGTTTTGTAAGAGCATTGGTTCATACAATTCTGCATAATTTTTAGTAATCTTGTGCTGGAACTCAATTTTGGCTTATGGTGACATTTTTAGGAATTTCTGGGTAGAGAGTACTCAAAAGTGGTTTCTTGTTCCATTTGTTTGGTGTCATCCTGGAATTGTGCAGCTTGCCCAAGGCAACACAGTCTGTCTTTCTGGGGTATACAATTGAATTCCCAATGTCTGGCTCCACAGACACATACCTAATTCACTGAGGTATCCAGCCAGTACATTTGGTACATAGGGGCAACTCTTCCCCCCCCCCCATACATCCTGGATCTCAAAATATTCGGACAGGATTTCTATCTTTAATCATGCATTTAATTATGTTGTCAGAAACCAGTTAGCCTGTTGTTCTTGTGTTCCCTGTGAATCTAAGACCTTCAAAAGGTTTGGTCATTAACTGTTTAGCTCCTATCTTTCAAACTCTAGGCTATATTTTCCTTTTTTGAACCAATCCATCTCTTGCTTGTCTTCCTCTTTTTCTGGTTCTCTCAGCTTGTTCCATCATTACTTTATTTTCAGTGTCTTGTCATCATAGGCCCAAAAGAGGATGACCCAATTTAGCAACCTACAGCGAGTTCAGGGTTGGGTGACTGATTTAACCTAGCATCTGACTTTCTAGCAGCCCATAGTACTGTACAGTTCTCTTACAACATCATATTTTGAAGTAACATTTTGAAGGTCTGGCACCAACACACCCGCAGATCTCTCTCTCTCTTTTTTGTAATTATATTTTTTTCTATTCCAAATTATGTTAAGCTTTTCTCAGTTACATCCACATTTCCTTCATCTTTTCTGTTTGCTAGGTTGTGCCAAAAACAACTAAAACCTGTTCATATGTTGCTGGCCTATGAATTAAGTACCCTACCAACCTGAATGTCAGGATTCTGAGCAATGAATGTTCCACCACTGAACACATGAAACAAAAATGAAATTAGCCAGCAGCAGGAAACTACAAACAGCCAGGCTTTCAATTGTTAGCCATTTGAAGGATTAACTTCTAAATCATGTAGAGCTCCCTTGATAGTTCAGCTAGTTGGGCACTCAAGGGTATATAAAAACATACTTTAAAGCAAAAACGTATTTCTTCACCTATAAACCAGAGATTTACTGGCGAGCTGTGATATTATTAATATCTCTTCTTGCCACTGTCTTTAGTATTTAATCATGCTTTTCATATTACTTCCTATGCATTCTTCTAGTTTGGGGTCGAAAATAGACAGCACATATGAATTGTCTATCTTGAAGCAGATGTATCAGGAATGAAAGCATGTATTTTATGTGTCTTAAAAATCCCTTCCAAGTAAATAAATTAATGCCCCTGGATTGATTTCTGAGTATTCATGCATACACTGGGTTGTAACTTTCTGTTGTTTTTTATTCACCAAATGTATTGAATATCTCAGTAGTCTTCAACATCTTTGTTTGATTGCTTATGGCAAATACCTCCACACTGTGTTGCTACATTACAAACTGGAAGAATGTAGATTTTACTGTGTCTCGCTCTCATTGTACAAACTTTAAACATTATATTATGCTGACAGTTATTATTCACATAGTACTTTAGCATATTCAAAACATTTTGCATAGAAACATTACAACAACCCTGTCATGCAGGACAATACAGTTACTTCCATATTACAGATAAAACAGTAGTTTATATAAAGCCATCTAGTCAATTTATAGCAGAGGGGAGATTTGATCCAGGATCTGATTAGATTAATTTATTTACCATTAGTTAATTAAAGGAGTGGGTGAGTGAGTGAGTAATTTTAGTCAATGACTATGATTTTTAATAATTAAGCCTACTACTTAAATGCACACTTGTTTTTTATGTTTTATCTATTGTAGTGTGGGACTGTGGTGGCTTAGTGGTTAAGACACTGAACTTGATGACTGGAAGGTTGGCAGGCCAGCAGTTAGAGATTCAAGTGCTACATGACAGAGTGACCTTCCATCTCTGTCCCAGCTCCTGCCAACCTAGCAGTTCAAAAGCAAGAAATTGCAAGTAGATAAATAGGTACCACTTTGGTGGGAAGGTAACAGTGTTCCGTGCACTCCGGTGTCGAGGTATGCCTGTCACATGTCCATGGAAGCATCTGCAGACACAGACAATGCTAGCTCTTTGGCTATAAATGATGATGAGCACCAAACCCTAGAGTCAGATATGACTGGCTTTCGAGCAAGAGCGACCTTTACTTTTACTACTGTAGTTTATTGTTATAAGGATGAGAATAGACTTTCTCCTCAAAAGACTACAAGTGCTGGGTGGAGGAAAATGAAGTTGTTTCTGCTTGCTCAAGTCTGCTGAATCCAGCCCTGGTGGCCATGTATTCAAGGGATTTCTGTCAGAAGGAAGCTGCCCAGTTGTGGTTCTAGACAATGGGAAGATCTTATGTATCACACTAATAAGGATGCAGCACCAGGGGTTTGGTCAATTGGTTGTCCTTTTTCCATCATGAGGTGCAGCCATTGAATCAGGCACTTCTGTTGAGGTTTTGATGATTTTAAATATTTTAAATACAATTGTTTAACTAGTAGATTATTTGGTTAACATTTTTTTAAAAAAAGAAACATTTAATTGGCTGTTATTTATCCCAGAGATGGATAGATATAAGTCTTGTCCAAATGTTTTGGATACTCCTATGAGGGCTACAAGTTAGGGATGTAAATTCTTGCTTGCCACATTGTCCTTTATGACCAGAAACATTTTCTTATTTCTTGCCAAGTGGCTAGATATTTTCTGGCACTCTTGATGAAAGTTATTGTACTTATAATAATGATTTTTGCACAAGTAGCATAAATTGTGCAAATTGTGCAAAACCATGATAGACACTTCTATGTTGTGTGAATTAAAAAAACCCACTGAAGCATTGAATTGGCTGTTTGTGTCCTTTTTAAGAAATCAACTAGTTTTCCTGTCCTTTCTCTATATGTTTCTCTGTGCATTGTGCACAAATCAACAACATAACAAAAACAAGGGCAGGGAGAGGAGGCTGTGACTAAGCACACACTCATATATTGGTACATAAGTGCCATATCAGAGTTATAATTATAATCATATATAAATGTTTTCTTGAACCCATTGACTGCAATGACATTAAGCACAACCCCCTAGTTCCAAATTATGTTGTAATACACAAATTAGAACAAATATTCAACATTTGTAGCTAGTTGGGATTGTATTATCATGTGGAAATGATAGTTCTTGCATCTCTTCTTGCATCTGATGGACGTCCAAAAATATGGTGACAGAAAAGTTAATATGAGAACAATTTATACATTCAAAGGCTATTATGGGAACTGTCTGCATGAAAATTTAAATTCAGATACCTTTCAAGTATATGTACAAACATGTCACGAAGCCGTAGTTAATCATTTATCTTAATGTTAGATCTTTGCAAAGTAACACTCATTTGGATTGGGGGTGGCATTCAAGGCTTCAGAATGTATTGCAGTTTAGTTGGGAGTGACCTATACTCTGACTATTTTGATTTGTGCTCTAGACCAGAATCAATCCAGTAGGTTTACAAAATTGCAGAGTTGGAAAACTGAAACCATTTTGGTTTTGCATTGATGTACATAAAAATTTGGAAACACCATAGGCTGTAAAAAGGGAAGTAACCCTGCCTAATCGTAGATGGTTAGATGCTGGGCATGATGGTTAGAAAAAAAACACATCTCCCTATCACTAGAGGGGTGATGCTATTTGTCCCCCATCCGATTTGATCCTGTCCCTCTGATACAAACCAATTTATAATTTCATTTGACTTTACCTCAGAACAGAATCTGACAATTCCACTTTAATATGGACGCTCTACAGATTTGTTTTTTCTTTGGAAACTGATGAATATCTGCTGTTTGTTCAGATGTTTACTTCTATTTCACCTCTATTTTGTACTGAGTCCTGGCCTCTACCCTTTCAGTCTCTGGCCTAACATTGAGCATTGAGTTTATCGGCTTTGAAACTGGGATTGGGAAACCAGCCTTAAACTAAGGTTTTATATTCTGGCTTGTTTTGAATCATGAATCTTAGTTTCCCAGATTGGACATATAGGATACCTATGATTAACTGGGGACTGCAGTGGCTCAAGTGGCTAAGATGCTGACTGGGAGGCGGAAGGTCAGCAGTTTGATTCCCGAGTACTGCAGGATGGGATGAGCTCCCGTCTTTGTCCCAGCTCCTGACAACCTAGCAGTTCCAAAGTTCAGTGGGAAGGTAACAGCATTCCGTTCACTCCAGTGTCTAGTCATGCCTGCCACATGACCCCGGATATGTCTGCAGAAGCAGACAGCGCTGGCTCTTCAGCTTTGAAACAGAGATGAGCACTGAACCCTAGAGTCGGATACGACTGGCTTTTGAGCAAGGGAAACCTTTACCTTTATGATTAACTGAGACTTCCTAAATTATTTTTTTGAATGGTACAAAGGAAAAGACAAAGGGACTACATTCAAGTCCTCAGCATTTATGCATACTCCATTTTATTAAACCAGTATTTAGTTGTTTGAACTGAGGTGAGTTGCCACCAAAAGCCCACTCCAATGTGCAATGAATCCAGTTATTGTATTTTATTGCCCTTTGAACTCAGCTGATTTTAATTCAGCTATTTAATTGCCACAAATCTGTAGATTTTTCATAAGAATTGTCAAGTCTATATGTCTCTCCCTAAATAATTGATTGCTTAATCCATTAAGACCTAGATGTCTCTCTACAAGATTTTATTCGGAATAATAAAATCTTGTAAAAGGCACAATCTATTATTTTGCTCCTTTCATTCATTTTCAAAGTGAGAAGCATTTGAGTGAGACTCCCTCTTTTCCTCTCCATTCTTAATGTAGACTCTATCACGGAAGAAAATAAGGCGTCATTTATTTGCAGATGTGCTGTTCATTTAAATTCTGTAGAGGAGTTAGATAATGGGCCACAGTTTTAAAAGAAAGAAGGAAAGGGAGAGAAAGCAAAATAAAGGGGGGAAAAGAGGAAGTAGAACCATCAAGAAAAAAAGCTAAACAAATAAAGTGCAAACAGAGAATGACAAGCACACTCTGTCCCTGGATTGGTTATGGATGAGACGACAAGTATATGATGAAATTAATGACCCTCTGTCAACTTTTTAGATCTCACTTTTAAAGAGAATGGACCAAAAATCAATAGCCCCCAAACCACAAGTACTCCAGTGAACCAGTCTTTCATTTATCTTACTGCTGGCACTCATATAGAAAGTGCAGCCAAGCACAGCACACAACTTTCATTGGTAGTCCTCATTACAAACAGTGTTTGAACACTCTGACTAAAGGTCAGAGGTGTGGAGTACTGCCCCTCTGAGATGTACCTATTAGAAAACATCAGCACTCTGGCACACAGCTTATCTATAATAATCATAAACCTTGGAAATCTATTGTGGTAAATTAAGAAGTTTATTTGCTGTGTCACTTGGCATGTTTGAGATATACATGTGTATGATTTCTATATCTTCTTTATAAGCACAGAGACGTGGCTCTGTCCTGTATGATATTGGTGAAGCACAGTGTGTGTGTGGCTTTCCTTTATTTTCAAGATATCTTAGTGTGCATTTTGTGGACTTTTATTCAAATTAGTCTGGTTTTGTAATGGCTATCTGGATTGCCATTACTTTCCTAGACTTAGATTCTCCCCATGCTTTGTAGCACATCGAACAGCAAGGAACCTCCAATGGTTTCAGTCTTGAGCAAATACGTCGGTCTTTAAATCTGCCAGGAAAGTTCTTCACCATGTATTTTGAGGTCATGCTGAGTGTCATTTGGCATTAGGAGGGGGCCAACTTATTGCCACTTTAGGGATCCTGTTTTTCTCCATACAAAAAATATGGTATGCCATTTGAAATCTTATTTGTGCAACAATGCTATGTAATTTGCACTAGCCACTCCTTTAAAGCACATCCTTACAACATTACACTTATGTGTAATTATAACATTATAACATAATTACAGTCAAACCTCGCATAAAGAGCACCTCGCTTAAAGAGTAACTCGCTTAAAGAGCAGAATTTTCTCTGAATGTTCGCTTCGCTTAACAAATAAAACTAACCAAAAACTCGCTTAACAAATAAATCGGGGTTTGCAACCCCCCACAATTGGCCACTTACAATGGTGTTTCGCTTAAAGAGCAAACTCGCTTAAAGAGCAATCCTGTGGAACGCATTATGCTCTTTAAGCGAGGTACAACTGTACATTACTCCTCATATTATTACACTTTAAGATTCTGTCTGCAAGCATGATAAAGATGCAAATCCTTTTTTCTTGCATGCAAGGTTGACTGAACAATGGTTCAACATCTTGCCCATTTTGTTAATGCCATTAGTTTCCTCTATGGAAACTCAATCCAGAGAGAGACAGTAGAGATAAAGTATATACATATGCTGGATACCCATCTCAAAGGTTTGAATATTAGTCAAGGGTTTACGGGACATTACCAAATTTGATACACCACAACTAACAGGTTGTTATATGCTGTTATATATGTTGTATGTTATATTGTGTTGTATTACACCACCTCCATAGAAACTACATCAGTAGAATTCACATCCATAGCATGGGCTACCTCACAGAACAAAGGATGAACTCACACAATTGTCAATAGATGTTGAACATAAATGTTTAATGCCAGGTGTTTGTCTTGCAGTTAGTCTTTAAAGTGTCACAACGTTTTGTTTTATTTTGTCTCTGATATGCTTGAAACACAGACTAACACAACTACTATTCTAAAAATTCATCTATGGAACCTGTTGCCTTTGTCAGATGAGAAACAGACTGCACAATAGCAGGAATCAAATGCTCATGTTAGAGAAGAGATGGGAAATAATTTGGTGGGATTTGTAAGTCATGATAAAAGTACCATCAAGCCCACCACCCACCTCCCACTTTGAGTGTTCATGAGAAAAAGCACAACTTGGCTCTGAAATTCAAGCATTTGCAAGGTAGCTGGTGCAATCCTTTGAAATGTCATGCACACAAAATTCTGTGTACATTTCTTTAAAATGTGATTGGGTGAAATATATACAATTGAAAACTATGAACAAACATGCTTTAATCAGTGAAAAATGTGTATAGACTGGCAATATGTTACGTGTAGTTTTTTTTAAAGTGAAAGAAAATCAGCGGAAAACCTCAAACACAAAATTAGCTTGTGAGTTTAATAATTCTGTATGAACAAGTAATATACAAAATACAGATCAGATTAAAAATGGTAGCTCAATCAAAAGTGAAATGTTTTCACATCTTGTACAAATATTGCTGACATTTCTGGGTTGCCTTTTGGCAGAGTTTCGTGGAAGATAATTTTTGTAAGAGTGCAATCCAGATATGTGGATCTAGGCTTACTGGAATGATAGCTACCGTTATATCCATAACCAAAATCAAAGCTGAAGTTATGTAACGTGAGCCTGTGAATCTTGAATCTTAACTATTGCTGAAGCTGAGCTCACAATGTAATGAGTAGAAGCTGAATAGAGGTTTCCACTGAACATGGTAATTCTCAAAATATTATGTCTCGTCTCTTTCCAGTGGCACCAGTTTGACAATCACTGGTGTTCAAGCTGACAGGCCTGATGGAAACCATCTCTCCCCAACTCTCTGCCCCAAATGTTTGAGTCATGTCAAACATCTGGTATATAGGTGACTGTTTATTTAAAGAGGTTCAAGAAAGCACTGAGCCTAATTTGAAATATATGTATGTGATATAACATTGCAGGTAGCTAGTCCTGAAAATAAGCAAAGCTCCTTTGTGTATTTTTGCGATGGAGATAACTTTGTGGCTCCAACACTTTCTACAATCAGCCCTTAAACACCAGGGCCTGAGAAGTTGTTTTTAAAAGTAATATGCTCTTGTTACTTCTTAAATTATGTAAATTATAGCTCATTGTTGTTATTTATTGAAATATTATTGGAAAGTTACCCACTGGGTTGATTTGCTTTTCTGTGACTTTTTGTTACTGTTAAGTAAAAAAAGAAAAAGAAAGGGGGGAAAATAAGGAAAGAAAATCTTTAGGATTTATTGGGTCTAAGACGCTGACTGGAAGGTGGCAGGGCAACAGTTCAATTCCTGAGTACTGCAGGATGGAATGAGCTCCCGTCTTTGTCCCAGCTCCTGCCAACCTAGCAGTTTGAAAGCAAGAAATTGCAAGTAGATAAATAGGAACCACTTTGTTGGGAAGGTAAACAGCATTCCACGCACTTCGGTGTCTAGTCATGCCTGCCACATGACCACGGAAACATCTGCAGAAGCAGACAGCACGGGCTCTTTGGCTTTGAAACAGAGATGAGCACTGAACCCTAGAGTTGGATATGACTGGCTTTCGAGCAAGGGAAACATTTACCTTTACTTTACACTAGGAGAAAGATGGGGTACAAGTGGAATGAATAAATGAAATAGAACTAAACTAAACTAATCTGAAATAAAACAAAACAAAATGTGACAAATTCCTTTTAAATGCCTCTAAAATGTTTGAAAAATGGAAAATTTACAGTAAAATGTTTTTTAAAAGTAACAACACAATGTTATTTGATATACCAGTAAATTTACTTTGTTCCTCCTTATATTAATTCTTTTGAAACTTTGTTATGTCCTCATTAAACAAATACCCCCCCCCCCCAAAAAAATAACCCTACTTATAACCTGTTCTGAACTTCCAGCATCTTAGGTATGCTAGGCAACTGGCAATGCTTCTAATACAGTGGAACACTTTCCTTTGCTGGGAAAAGAAGGAAACCTTCGTGTAGAGTATGGTTTGTCTTATGCTGTGCAGTGGCATATGTGTGTGCCAAGAGAAAGCAATGAAAATAAAGTTTTCATATTAAGTTGTGAGCTGGAGCAGTGTCCTCAGTCAATTCTGTTCCTTTCTCTACTCCTAGCTTTTTATTTGTTAAATTGAAGGTCTGAAAAGGAGTTTTAAGCATTTTCAAATGGCTTTACAACAGAATTTTATGTGATTGAGAATCTTTGCATATTAGAGTTTCTTATTTGGTGGAGATCTCTAACTGAATTCAGCCGATGGTGCAAGATAGTGTGATTAAAGTGAATTTGTGCCAGGCTTCTTCCTTCTTTTTTCTTGTGTCACTTAATATTTGGAATGACTTCTCTTCACCTCCTGACACACACAAAGTGCAAACTGTGGACAGTTCTAATGCTGATAACAATTCTATGCTCTTGTCAATTTTGACTTATGGTAACCTTTGCCAGGTGGCTGCCATGGCTTAGTGGTTAAGACGCTGAGCTTGATGACTGGAAGGTCAGCACATCACCAGTTTGAGACCCGAGTACTGTGCAACAGAGTGAGCTCCTGTTGTCTGTCCCAGCTCCTTCCTACTAACCTAGCAGTTCAAAAGCAGGAAATCGCAAGCAGATAAATAGGTACCACTTTGTTGGGAATGGTTATAGCATTCCATGCTCTATGGTGTCTTGTCATGCCTGCCACATGACCCTGGAAATGTCTGTAGTGCTGGCTCTTTGGCTGTCAACGAAGATGAACAACGTCCCGCAGAGTCAGATGCAACTGTTTTACAAGCAAGGGAGACATTTACTAACCCTTGCCAGGGTTTGCACTCAGAAATGGTTTATCATTCCCTTCTCCTGGAGTCACCCTGGGATATGCAGTTTGCCCAAGGCTACACAAACTGCCTCTTCTCCCAGGAGGCACAGAGGAAAATTGAACTATCTGACTCTGCAACCAGGTACCTGTCTTGGTAAGCTATCCAGGCAGCCATGATATATACTTCAGGTGCCTTTAAAGTCCTTTGGCTGCTCCTGGGCCTAACTTTAGTGATTGATGAGTCAAGGAAGGTCTGAAGTCAAATTCTGACAAATTTCAAATGAACATAATGACCCATCTAGCCATTATGAGAATTGCATTTTGAGCTTTTCATTTAAAGTTTGAATTGAAAATTGTTTGAATCGGCAGTTTTTTACTATTTGCATTTGTGTTTTGAGATTCTGGGGACTGCAGTGGCTAAGAGGTTTAGATGCTGAACTTGACAACTGGAAGGTTGGCAGGTCAGCAGTTTGAGACCTGAGTACTGCATGAAGGAGTGAGCTCCCATCTCTGTCCCAGCTCCTGCCAACCTAGCAATTCGAAAGCAAGAAATTGCAAGTAGATAAATAGGGACCACTTTGGTGGGAAGGTAAATAGTGTTCCATGCACTCCGGTGTTTAGTCATCCCTGCCACATGCCCTTCGAAATATCTGCAAATGCAGATAGCTCTGGCTCTTTGGCTATAAGCAGAAATGAACACTGAACCCTAGAGTCAGATATGACTAGCTTTCAAGCAAGGGTGGCCTTTATCTTTACCTTTGAGATTCTAATTTCCTGCTATACACGCCTAGATACAATAAGCAGTCCAAGTAGAAATTGGTTAAATAACAATTACTTCTACTCTGGTATTACTCTTGTTATAGGGGTTAACACTAGCGGATGGTGTGTGTGTGTGTGTGAAGGGGGAAAACGGATTCAGCTTTCCACTAACTTTCCTCCCCTTGCTCACCTAAGCACAAAATCTATTTGGGAAATGCACTATTGAATGAAGGAATTGAATATGCATGGGGAAAATGTAGTTTCTTAAGATTAGTAGAACTAGGACAATGAAGAGGCAAAAGTGATGTGGAATGAAATGCAATCTGAATGTCTCTCTAGATACACCCTTAGGCCAAAGACATTTCCTGCAGCTCAATTTCACAGGCATTTCATCATCTTAAACTTTATTTCCTAGAAGCCTTCCATAAGTATATATTCTAGCTCTGTCTCTTTGGAAAGCAGTTTTCTGTATTCGTCACCTACAACACTGCATTCTGCTGTCTTTTTCATTTTCTAGTGCCCCCATCATTCCTGGCAATATATTTCCACATCAGGGATGGAGAGCCCCCCTGTCCTGTTGAAAAATTTAGACCCATTGCTGCAGTAATCAAAAAGACCCATAAAGTGTCCCCGATTCTAGGACGTGATGTGGGATGGAAGTGGAATGAGATATAAAAATGAATCATGAGGTGAGACAGTATTGCTCAGGCAATCACTTTGAAATCTGACTTCTACCAGGGTGGAATGAATGCTTTGGAAATGTTTGGGGGTTCCTGAAGAGACCTGCAAATCTACAGGAAGGGCAGCAAGCATGAGGCTATTATAGCCATATCATCCAAAGGCAATCGAGGAACAGCATAGCACAGAGTACTCAGTTTCCAGCTGATGAGAGATGCTTTGTCTAAAACTTGGTTTTAAAAACAGCCTTGCATTTAACACGGGGAAACTGTCTGAAGTGTAAAGAATGGCTAAGTAAGTGAGTTGGACACAATTAATCTTGGTTTGTTTCGGTACTACATCTTTAGCTGCTGGAGGTTTTTCTAAAAAAACTCTTGCTCCTAGCTCGTAACCTGAGTGTTAAAACTGATGTCTTCCCCATTAGGGCCTCTAAACTCATTAGCACATGGCAATTTATCCTCTTTTATTTCTTCTCAATTATCCTATCATCCATTGTATCTGGATCTGATTACCCTTTCGCAGAGTCAAACATTATCTTGTAAATCATTTGCTTTAAGTCTAAGCCTGCCATTGCATTGCCCAGGATTTGCTTAGGCAGGTAATAAATCAATTAGCATTAAACTGGTGGCATCATCAATTTTCTTTCCTCGGGACAGGGGGAAAAGCAGGGGAGGGAGGTATCCAGCTGAACTTTGCTTCATCCTGAGCAAATTTCTTCACACTGTCCAGATAGACACTTCACTGGTGTGTTAAAAACAAACACACATGAATATTGATGTATGTGCGAATAACATTTTAACAATTCATTAGATGCAACCATTAATTGTTGACATAGTTAACATTGATCTTGAGATCAAAAACTGTTTGTAGGATGTGAAATCTGTGCTGTTTATACACCATATTTGTTTATCTGAGATTTCCAATAAAAGTCCTCTCTTGTGTTTCCAATGTAGAGCAGTATCACAGCAAATTCATTTATGTCGTTTAGTCCAGCTGTTCTTGGACTTCTGGGAATTGAAGTTCAAGAACAGCTGGAGTGCCAAGATTTGCCATCACTGCCATAGACCAAGGGTGGCCAACCTTGGTGCTTCAGCTGTTCTTGGACTTTAATTTCCAAAATCCCTGATCAGCAGGTGTGCTTGTTGTGCCAGCACAACATACTGACTTGGGCTTCTGGTAATTGACGTCCAAGAACAGCTGGAGCAACAAGGTTGGCCACCCCTGCCATAGACAGCCAGAAAGGCAGAAAAGTGGGTACTCAATCAAACTGAATCTGAACTCTTGCTAGAGCAAAGATGACAAAATCGATGCTATACCTTGCACATATAATGAGAATGCAGAACTGACTGGAAAAGACAATGTTTCTGGGGAAAGTGATGTGGGGGACAGTAGGTAAATAGGAAGACCTAACACAAAATCAGTTGACTCAATAGAGGAATCCAGAGCTGTTTGTAAGACAGAGCAGAATTTACTGGGAAAGACAATAGGAAAGAGGACAGCAGGAGAGCAAATTAACATGAGATGTTGTTGGCTTGTAAGATTTGAGCAGGGCTGCCATTGATATCACATTTTGGAGGTCATTAATGCATATGGTCACAACACATCAGAAATGACTTGAAGGCATACAACTTTTTTGGATTTTTAAAAAAAATACCAAGCAATTATTTAGTCCCAAAATAGGCGGAATGGAGATTAGGATATAGGCACCAATGCTCTGTTAGCATTATGTTAAACCATCCCCAGCCACAAAACAAAAAACAAACAAACAGTAAGCTCACAGCTTAAGCGAGCAAGCTTCTGAATATTTGGAGAAGAGGATGAGGATCCACTGCTTTTAGCCCTTATTCAACACCAGACCATTTTGCCATAAGCATGCTTTTTAGCTCTGACAGCTCTGAATGATGACCAATGTAGGATCCTACATCATAATGGAAGTGGAAGAATAAAACATCAAACAGTCATAAATAATATTTGACACTGTGGAGCCACTTAAGAGCAGCTGTTGAACAGATTGTTGGATGATGATAATGGTGGTGGTGGTGGTGGTGGTGGTGGTGGTGGTGGGAGAAGTAAGCAGCATCTCACCACATGGTCACTCCAAATTATAGACTCAATGGCATTATAAATTGCCTTTGCTTATGTAGAATACGCCAAAGTCTCTAATATTGATTATGCCTTAACCTCAATTTACCAAATATATACTTTTCCTTTTCTTAATCAGATATTGCAGAAGCAGTTTTCTGAAAATGCCTCTAATGCTAGGACATATTTTATTTCTGAGTGATGTGTAGCAGGAGATAAGGCTTTTGTCTTGCCAGCTTTCATGGCGCAGAGCCCAGTCAGAAGACAGCAAAGCCCAAGCAGAGCTCTTCCTCTGCAGTTTTCCTCCCGCATTCAAAAACATACATCTTTATCAAGCTGTTATTGTCAGACAACATTAGATAATTAATAGGCCATTTGTCAGCCTGCACAGAATGTGTTAAAATCCCAAACACTAGCAGGATAAATGTAGTTGCCTAATCTCCGAGGGATGTTTCCCCTTCCGTTCTTCCCTGTTCTATTATACAGGCATTATAGACAGATACTTACTATTAAATTAGACTCATTATTAATCACATCTAATGTTAATTAATTAACCAGGCCTATACATGGTAGACTCTCTGTACAGTGGCTTCAAAATCTTGCTGGTAACTTGACCTGCAATCCAAATAATAGGATTTAGTTGTTAGTGATTTTTTTCGTATAAGTTTTGAAAGGTTTGGTTTGGTTGGTTTACAGAGGTGTTGATTAAATTTATATGAGCTAAAAAATTTCTATGAATTTTAAAAATCAGATTCTATATATGCAGCATCTTTCCCAAAAACCTGAATAGTCTTAGGCTGAATATGCCATTTTATAAAAAGGTGATTTTTTTTTTACAGTCTGTGCTCCACCAAAATAAGCAATGTTGCTCCTCCTAGAAACATGCCAACAAATTTAGGTCAGTTCTGGAATGGAATGAGACATTTTAGGGAAGGATTCTGCTAGTGTCTGTGTTCTGGGAGGATGCCCTGGTTGCTTTCTGCACATGGTTCCCAATTTTGACAAGAACATTAGTCCCTGCAGGAACCTTACCAGTGACTTCTAATTTGCAGCAATGGTGGTAGATTTGCTTTAGTAGCCTGGGGAAAGTATTCTGTGTGTAACCTTCTCTAAACTCTTCTGCCTTCTAATCTTTCTGCCTTTGGACCCAGGTCCCTCCTCTACTCTAATACCAGGCGGGAAAAGACATCTGGAGGGGAACAGCTGCCTATCTCTGCTTAAGACAACCCATCCCCAGAACATAATGTTTACTGAAATGTATTATTTAAAACAGGGGTTCTCAACCTTGCTCCAGCCACCATCACCACTGCCAGAATTGGCTACAGACTCATTTATAACAGCAATAAATGGCAGCGGATAACCAGTCTGGCCCCCACAACTCTTTGAGGGAGCATGATCCGCCCCTGACTTGAAAAGGTTGAGAAACCCCTGATTTAAAACTACAAATAAAACTCAACATTTCCATACATTGTACCACTTTTAAAGCACAGAAAGTTACATAGCAAGAGAAGAGTTTCAGCTATCATTTTTGTAGAGGATTATCAAGTTACACAGCACCTCTCTTTGTAGACTGAAGAAGAGAGAGCTACAGCTCAAGGGCACTGCACATGTTTTGCGCACAAAACGTCCCAGTTAAATCCCTGGTATCTCCAGGTAGTTCTGGGAATAATTTCTTTGGGAAATTATGCAGAGCTCCTGCTGTTCAGTGTAGAGCAGTTTCCATTGACCTAGTGCCCTCCAGATGTTTTGCACTATACCTGCCATTGTGACTGGTCATCAGCCATGTTGGCTGTGGATGATGGAAGATATAGTACTGGAATGCAGAGGTAACCAATGCTTAGCTACATGGACATGGACCAGCTTCCAACATTCCAATGCACTTCAGTCCAGTCACAGTTTTACCAAGTGATTACTTGTTTTGGGGAGAATATCCTTGTAAAATTCTGCTTGTGTAGAGTGAAAATATTCTGCCATTTTCTCACATGTGACACCTAGCAGATGGTTTCCCTGCCACTGAACACCAGAATGGTTCACCTATTCATACATTGATGATCCAAACAATAATAACCCAAGCCAAAGACACAGAATAATGTGCAAACCTCTACATTAGAATATCCTCTTTTTCTGGCATGTCAAAATGCACTCTTTGTTTGTGCTGTCCTCCTTGGTGTGTCAGAAGAATAGCATGTCTATATTTGTACTGCCAACCACCCCTTCTTAGGGGTGACCTTAAATTTATTTTGGCATTGAATATGAACCACAAACATTTGTCTTAAAAAAAGAGAGTGAGGGAGCAAGAACAGACTTTTGAGACATAATTCTAATTATTTTTGACTTTGCAAAAGGATGAAATGTAGGCTGCGATAGTGGAGTTAGGACGCAAGGAGAAAAGTCCTGTCCTTCCTGAAGATGTACTGAGACTTAGCAGTACATTGTGTCTTCAGCTTATGGTGTCCAAAATAACTTCTAAGTATCTTTCTTTGTAAGGAACATTCATTCTTGCCAGAGATCTAGAGCATAATATTTGGCTGGTTACTTCAAATCAATATGTGAATTTCAGTTTTCTTTGTTTCTATGGTACCTATTTGTAGCCATTTGTTCTCCCAGTTAAGCTTCTCATCCTGCCTCCCTCCCTCTAGGCTTTCCTCTATCCTAACCTTTTTCTTAGCCAATAGTATTAGGATCATTTCCCATCTTCCATCTATTTACCTGTCTTTTCTGATTATTTCTAAGAGAGATTAGAAAATGATTTTTTGGACTATTGCCCCCAGAATCCTTTGGCCGGTGTGACCACTATCCATGGCGGCTAGGGGCTTCTTGGAAATGTAATCCAGTCCCCTCAATACTTGTTCCATGCTCTAAAATGTCCTGCTTCCAGGATAAGGAATGTAAGAAAATGATTTATATCTGCCAGGTCTGAATATATATATCAGTTTTAGCTAGAATGTCATATTCTGTCTTGCAAGGGCTCTCCAGGGTTTCAGAAAAAGGCATTTCTCTTGGTCTCTTCTCAGCTAGAAGAGGATGAAAATTAACCAGAGGACTTCTCTATTTAGTGGTTGTGCTCAAACTAAACAACTCTGCTGATTGCGGCTAGAGAAGCCTCTGTTTGCTCTGGCCATATTTCATTAGGGACAGTAATTCAAATACCTATCAGCTGTTCTACCCCCACCCCGACTGCCAGAAACTTTATGCAAGACAATATATATGTACTGAAATTGTTGACATTGTCTTAATCAGCATTGGGAAGTTTGATTATCATTGCCTTCAAGGCTCTGTCATCTGGACTGGCCATTTAACCTTCGTTCAGTGTGACTAGAACAATGTCTGTCTGCCCCAGAGGGGAGCAAGGCAAATTGGAGATCAGAAGGCAGCCATATTTACCACTACCAGCACCTTCTTCTTCTTTCTTCTTCTCTTCTTCTTTGGATGCCACATCTGATTCCGAATATTGGCTATCATCATTGCGATCAGCTATGAATATTGTCCTGGGAACAATATAATGCGGTGACCTTCCATTTGCCTTCTGCATTGCAGCGTGAGACTTGTACCACAAATCACTTTTTGATCCTGAGCCCTTTTGGCACACAAAGTCCTCATCGGCTGCAGGCCAGTATTGATGAAGCTACTGTCCTCTATCAAGATGGATTCAAGTGAGATTTAATTTACTTGGGAACCATCACCCTTCCCTGTGGACTTTGCCACCCAAGGCTGTTAATCTTCAGGTTTTTCAGCTTAGTTAACCACCACCTGTTGATTGGCATTGAGTTGCTGGCAGTAGGGTCTACTCTATTACCATAGCAGGAAAACCTGTCCAGACTGTCACTAGCACCTTACTGTCTTTTTTTCACTACTTACCTGTCTTCTGAAACAGATACCTCACTCTGCCTAATGACAGGGCTGGCCTGATTGGCACATAACACATTGTCCACTTTATGACATAATTTATTTATTTATTTATTTACTCATATTTATTATCCCGCCCCAATCAGGTAAACCCGACTCTGGGCGGCTTACACATAAATTAAAATCAGAAGTTAAGCCTATAATAATACTAATACTAATTTAAAACTTTAAAAGTTCACAGAAAGAACATTAAAACAAAACAGAAAGGGTGGCTGTCTCTTAGATCAGCCACCCTACATGGGATCCCACACTTGCCCTGCCAGCCAGGTTTTTAGGCCCTTCCGGAAGGGCAGGAGCTCTGTCTGTAGGCGCAGCTCAGTTGGCAGGAGGTTCCAAAGGGCCGGGGCGAACACAGAGAAAGCCCTCCTCCTGGTGCTAGTGAGGCGTGCCTCTCTGGCCGATGGTATGATAAGAGAGCCTCTCCGGTCCGCCCTGGTAGTCCACACCCATAGGAGGATCTACCCTCACAGGATTGCTATTTAAGCAAGTTTACTCTTTAAGTGAAACACCATTGAAAGTGACCAACTGTGACCTGGTGGGGTGGTGGTGGTTGAAAACCCTGATTTATTTGTTTAAGTGAGTTTTTGGTTGGTTTTATTTGTTAAGTGAAGAAAACATTCAGAGAAAATTCTGCTCTTTAAGTGAGTTATTCTTTAAGCAAGGTGCTCTTTATGTGAGGTTTGACTGTATAGTATTCATGTGTTGTGTTTTGTAATCCAGGATTTTCTGGAAGCCTGATTCTCAAATGCAAAAGACTGTCTTAATCACAAGTCACAACACAACATAGCTTTTGTTTTTAATCAGGACTATCTACAATGCTTGTCCCTGTCTTCATTGAGCCAACCTATGTTGGACTGACTGAATCAACATTCACCCTGTGTTCTCTTTTCCTTTCTCAGAGACCCAGTGTTTCTTGGCTAGTTGGCACCCACTTCCATTCTGATTGAATGATGCTTTTTACCTGTAGTGGCCATTTGCATTTATTGATTTTTGTCTGTTAAATGGTCCTTGAATTTCTATGCTCACATTTAACAGCACTGAACCTCTGATTTTCTTTATGAACATGGCATCTTTATCCAATGCATTTTTGTTCATTTGCTGAAGGGCCAGTCATTGAAATGCTTTTTTAAAAAATGCATGGGATTACCAGATTTTTGGGGGTTCATTATTTGTATTTGAAGGTATGATTTAGCTTCCTCATCTTGAGATTAGATCTACCTTATTTTCAGATTGCTTTTGTGTAAGCTAAATTTTTGGCATGTTTTATTTCTCTCAACATTTCTCTGATGAGTGTGTGTATGATTGAATACCAGTCCCAATAAACGTATAGGTAGATAGCCTTACACACTTTGTTTATAAGCATAATTGTGTTTGTGTGTTTGTGCATGCCATTACATTGCATGTCCATTACAACTACAGAGTTTAACACTGTTTTATCCATGCTGAAGACTGTTTTATCCATGCTGAAAAGCTGATGTTGAATTACACATAATGGCCAGGTTGAAGAATGACCCAAGCAAACAAAGACCTAAGCTGCAATTCAGCTGAAACTAGCATTGGTGATATTAAGAATCCTGGGAAAGAGAAATGTGGTATAAAATTGTGTTATGGTCTCTGACAATAAAGGTAGCAATATACTTCAATTAAATGCACTTAAAAAGCATTATTTATGAGCTTTCCCCATTCCACCCAGCTGCCATATTTTGAGATTGTTTTGTTAACATCTATAACTACAGTTCCATATTCTGTGGTTTTGGAAACACTGCAGACCACATATCTTTAAGGCACATTCACCCAATCTGTTCCTGGAAACAGCTGGAATGTCTAATTCAAATCTAGCTGAGACAGCATAACAATCCAAGCTATAGAATATGAAGGTCTGATTCTATCGTATGCACACTAATTGCAAGGCTAGCTCTATGCAGCTTGACCTTAGCAAGTGTTCATTGCATACTTTTTCTATTTTGATGAAACATTCCCTCCAAGCCATGTCTGATCAAGTTGCATCCTCTAATAGTTATTGGGCCAGACTAAAAATCCTGCTAAAGACAAAAGCCGCTGATTAGTTAAATTGAAGCATTTTTGAGTATAACTGATTTCAGTGGATAAAATCATTTAGTTTGTGACAGATTTTCAGGGTTAAGATGGACATCAGATGGAAACATGCTAACTGCAAATTTTTGTGTACAGTTCAAATCTTAGATGTTAGTTTTTGTTGGATATTCAAAAGTTCTTCGGCGGGAAAACCGCCGAATTCCATTGGCTGGTGGGCCGGGCTTAGCAAGGTACTTAAGCCTGGCCCTTCCAGCCGTTGTTGCTGTTGTTATGTTGTCCTCACAATAAACAGACGTGTTGTTCGGTTCAACTACTGTGTCCTCCTTCCCACGCTTGGATCTCCGGATCTAGCACTGGCGACGAAGGTGGGATACTGAGGATCGAGCCAATCCACACGGAAAGGACGAGCCAGCTGCAGAGCACAACGCTATGGCTACCTACACTGCCCCGCCACCTTTCCAGCCAAAGGATGAAAAATGGGAGAACTACTTGGACCGGTTTGAATTCTCCCTTCTGGCCACCGAGCTGGGAGACATTTCGGAAGACAGGAAGAAGGCGTTCTTCCTCACCCACTGCGGCGCGAAGGTGTATGAAGTGGCCCAAGCGCTGGTAGCCCCGACACCCATCATGGCAGTTTCGTGGCAGACGTTGCAGACTGCCCTCAAGGGGCATTACTCGCCGGCCCCATCGAAGTATGTCCACCGAATCAATTTTCGAGATCGATACCAGAAGGACGGGGAGACCGTGAGCGAGTTGGTAGCCGCCCTGCGAGCAGCCGCTATTCCCGCCGAATTCGGAACGAATCTCGAGGAGGCTCTCATCGAGCAAATCATACGCGGGGTAGTGGACGCACGACTCAGAAGACGGCTTTTAGCCCACCACGAGTTATCCCTGGCCATCGTGATGGATGAGGCAAGAGCGTACGAAGTCTCTTCGTCGGCCGCGTCCTCTCTCCACCGAGCTCCGTCGGCACCACGGTCAGCCACCGTCCACTATGAAGATACCGTCCCTGAAGCAGAGGACGACGAGGAGGCAGACGTATACGCGACCGATGGGGCAAGCCAAGGCAGGAACGGCCGCCATTGTGCCAGCTGCGGCGGGCCCCATCAGAGGGCACATTGCTGTTTCAAGGATGCAGTTTGCCGCCACTGCGATAAAAGGGGGCATATTGCAAGGGCCTGTCGTGCAAGGCAAGCGGCGAGCCAAACAGACCGGCAAATTCAAAATTTCCCGCCAAGCAAGATGGCCACCAACCAACGGGCGAATCAGAGGCGCCAGCCGAACAACAGCGCCAGATTCGACAACGCCGAAACACACACAGTCAGAATCAGCCATGCCAACACGGAAAAGGGAAAGAAAATCTTCACCATGGTCCAGATCGACAGACAAGACTGTGAGATGAAGGTCGACTCGGGAGCCGCCGTGTCCATCATTCCCTGGAACTGGATGAAGCGAGCTTTCCCGTCTCTCAAGGAGTCGGATCTGAGCCCCCAAAGACTCAGAGTGACGGATTGCCAAGGCAGACTCATCCCCATCGCCAGCCAGAGACGAGTCCGTGTAGGCTACGGCGGCAGGGAGTCTACTTTACCAATCATCATCGTCTACGGAAAGTTCCTGACCCTCCTGGGAACAAACTGGTTTCTGGCCCTGGGACTGACCATCGCAGGGATCCACAGCACCAACGCCGAGCAGACCAGGGAGACCTCTCTGCGGGACGACCTGATGGCCGAATTCCAGGGTGTGTTCGGAGAGGAGCTGGGCAAGTATGTGGGGACCCCCATCTCATTCACCCTGAACCCTAGTGTTGCCCCAATCCGCCTTAGGGCAAGGAGGGTTCCCTTGGCCCTCAAGCCCAGGGTGGAAAAGGAACTGGATAAGTTAGTAGTCCAATGAATACTTGTTCCGGTCGACCATGCTAGGTGGGAGACCCCCATAGTGACCCCTATCAAGCCGGACGGATTGGTGCGGATTTGTGCGGACTACAAATGCACCATCAAAAAAGTCCTACAGCCAAGTGCTTATCTGGTTCCCGTAATTGATCACCTACTGCATTCCCTGGGCCCCGGAAAGATATTTGCCAAACTTGACCTAGCACAGGCATACCAGCAGTTGCCGGCAGACGAAGCCACGGCTGAGGCGCAGACAATAGTCACCCACAGGGGGGCGTTTAAATGCACCCGCTTGCAATTTGGGGTCAGCATCGCACAGGGACTCTTCCAAAGCACTATGGAGAGACTCCTCCACGGTCTTCCCGGGGTGGTTCCCTATTTCGATGATGTCTTGATCATCGCGGAGAACCCGGGGCAACTCAAGGACAGAGTTGCGGCTGTTCTTGCGAAGTTCAGAGCCGCTGGGCTGAGGGTGAAACGTGACAAGTGCCTACTGGGGGTACCCTCCGTGGAATTCTTGGGGTTCAAAATTGATTGTGAGGGAATACACCCAACCATGGGCAAAGTAAGAGCGATCCGGGACGCCCCTGCCCCAAAAAACAAACAAGAGCTGCAGGCTTTCCTGGGACTGTTGAACTTTTACGCGGCATTCCTAAAGGGCAAAGCCACCGCTGCAGAACCACTCCATAGACTTTTAGCAGCCAAAGCGGTTTGGAAATGGGGTCCCGAACAAGAGTCGGCATATCTCCTATCTCAGGACAGCTTCCTGATCCAGTATAATGCCACCCTACCGCTCATCCTCGCCTGCGACGCCTCTCCCTACGGCGTCGGCGCTGTCCTCACCCACCGACTACCCAACGGACTGGAGGCTCCCATCGCTTACTACTCTAGAACCATGTCACCGATGGAGCGGAACTACGGGCAAATTGACAAGGAGGCGTTAGCAGCTGTGGCCGGGGGAAGGAAGTTCCACGATTACCTCTATGGATGGGAGTTTGAACTCATCACGGAACACAAGCCCCTACTGGGACTCTTGGCGGGGGACCGCCAATCTCCGTCCGCACTTTCCCCCCGCATGCAGCGTTGGGCCCTGTTCTCGTCAGGGTACGCTTATACATTGAATTATCGCCCCAGGAAACACATGGGTAACGCGGATGCCCTTAGCAGGTGCCCCCTTCCTGACCAGGACAACGCGGAGCAGGGGGAGGCGTCGATCCTTTTGTTAGACGTTTTGGACTCTGCCCCCATCACCTCTGCGGAGGTTGCCAGGGCCACGGTGAAGGACACCGAGTTCCGGACTGTCTCCAGTTGGGTTCAGCGTGGTTGGCCGGTTAAGGGGGAAGGGGAGTCCAAGACATTTTTCGATAAGCGGGATGACTTGTGTTGTGTGGGGGGATGTCTGCTATGGGGAGATCGGGTGGTGATCCCCAAGAGGTTACGCATGGCAGTCTTGGAAACATTACACGCCAGCCATCCAGGGGTGGTTAAGATGAAAGGGTTGGCCCGAAGTTACGTATGGTGGCCACAGATTGACAAGGATATAGAGGAGTGGGTGAGCAAGTGTGGACCTTGCCAACTGTCCCGACCAAATCCTCCAGCAGCACCCGTCAGGGAGTGGGAGCAACCCTCGGGCCCGTGGCAGAGACTCTACATTGACCTAGCTGGTCCCTTTCACGGCCAAACATTTCTATTGTCGTAGACGCCTATTCAAAGTGGCTAGAGGTGAGGCTAATGAAGAGCACCACGGCCAAGGCCATCATTTCGGAATTCAGGCAGCTGTTCACCACGCACGGCATTCCGGACACCCTGGTCTCAGACAACGGGTCCCAGTTCACGGCCACGGAATTCGAACAATACCTAGCATCCCTAGGGACTAGACACGCACTCACTTCCCCGTTCAGAGCACAAGGGAATGGGCAAGCCGAGAGCTTTGTACGCAGCACAAAGGAGGCTTTGGGTAGGCTGGGCCCGGGGGACTGGCAGGAAAGAATAGACACATTCCTACTAGCCCAGCATAACCTCCCCTGTGCTGCTACGGGAAAGGCTCCCGCGGAGCTCCTGATGGGCAGGAGGCTCCGCTGCCAACTGGACCGTCTGCACCCACGGTATTCCCCTGACCAGTTCCGGGAAGGACACACACAGGTCCACACATTCCCCATTGACACCCCCATCTACGCCAGAAATTTTGCAGCTGGCCCAATGTGGGAAGAGGGAACCATAAGTGGCACGCTGGGTCCGTACACCTACAGGGTCCTCCTCACTGATGGTCGAGTATGGAAACGCCATATCGACCAGCTCAGGAGGCGGACAAGTCCCGACACGCAAGATGACATTGTTCCCGACGAACAGCCTGTCACAGACATGGTCACGTCAGCCTTAGTCGAACCGGTCACCGACCCGGTTCAGCCCTACAACACCCCCTCTAGCTCAGACCCGACACCGGTGGACTTACCTGGAGAAGCAGATCCACCCCCGCTTACCGCCGAAGCCACTGCGGAAAACCCGAGACAGGAACCTGCCAGGGCAGAGCAGAGCGGGAGCGACAAGTCCGCTCCGCTCGATGCCCCGGCGCCGACTGAACTGCGCAGGTCCAGTAGGTTCCGCACATGCCCCCATCACCTGGCTGACTTTGTATGCAAATAGGGTTATAGTGCATTCTGGGGGGAAGGGGTGTTGGATATTCAAAAGTTCTTCGGCGGGAAAACCGCCGAATTCCATTGGCTGGTGGGCCGGGCTTAGCAAGGTACTTAAGCCTGGCCCTTCCAGCCGTTGTTGCTGTTGTTATGTTGTCCTCACAATAAACAGACGTGTTGTTCGGTTCAACTACTGTGGCTACTGTGTCCTCCTTCCCACGCTTGGATCTCCGGATCTAGCAGTTTTCATGTTCTTCCATTATTGTGGCAGGGAACCATCTACCAAACTGTTAAAAGGGATGTGAGATCACAGTAACTCTGATAAGGGCTCCAGAGGTTTTTTGAGAGTAAGAAAAAAATGTTTTTGAGAGTAAGAACAATTTCTTTATTACACTTATATTCAACCATTCTATCAGTTAGCTCAAGCTCTCCACCTTTTCATTTGATCTTTGCAAGATCAAGGCAGAAGCCCTGTTCAGTAATTGCTCCCAGGATTTTGCCAGCACACTTAGAAAAAATGATTAACCCCTCCTTGTCTATCCTTACTTTGCCTGCTAGGGGGGAGGGAAATCACTCACTCAAATGCAACCAGTGATTTATTGGAGATTTGAATGTGGATTTCCTTAATCCCAGTCTAACACTGTACCAAATTAAAAATTTAGCAAAGCACATGTATCATTCATCCTAATTTAAGGTGCAGCAGTAGAATTTAAATAATAAAGAGAAGACAAGCCTGGAAAGTCATCCTTTGCAGATGCTCTAGGGCAGGGGCAGTAGCGTTGCATGGATTTCAACCGCCGAGGGCTTAAGCCAAATTTGCCACCCTCTGGTGGATGCCGGCACCCGCAATTCCAATTCTGGGAATTGTAGTCAAAGAACACCCATAGCCCCAATAGTGCTGCCCAGGGCGGGCTGCCCCCTGCCCCACCTATGCTATGCCACTGGGCAGGGATGCCCAAACTTTTCCTGCCAGGGACCTGACCACACACCCCCAGTCAGCTTTGTGGGCTTATCATATGGTGGTTCTTCCTGCCAGTGGTGGCAGTGGCAGCGTGTGAAATTGCACCATGTTTCTGGGCATTTTCCCCTCCTCCAATGTTTTCCTTGGAGGGGGAAAACTATTTTTGAACCCTTTTAATTGTTTTCAGTGCTTTTTTGCTGTGTTTTGGCATTATTTCAGCACATCTGGTGACATCGGAGCACTTTTGGTGCTGGTGCCAATCCGGCCCATGGCCTGGATGGTGATGTCCCATGGGCCAGACCCAGCCTGCGGACTGTAGTTTGGGCACTCCTACTTTATGGCTACATTTCTTCTCCTGAGGGGGTGGACTAGTTGACCTAATAGAATCCTCTTGAATTCTAAATCTAAATTTTGGAAATATACTATGTTGTGTTAAAAAAAAAGAGCAGGGGGAGAGAGATGATGATTCTAACCAGATTTAAAAGTAAAACATGTTCCCATCCACCCATTTATTTCACTATTCAAACATTTGTCTTCCTCTCATTCCAGGTTAAAAATACGCCTCAAAAGTGATGTAAACTACAATGCCATGAGCCTCTCTGTGGACACTTATCAGCTTAGTAATATGAATGTGCCAATACATGAACATTAACTTGTGCAGACTGCACCAAGTAAAAATGGCAGCATGGATTAGCTCTACTAGATTTTAGTAGATGCAAATAAACATTTCCTCCCTGGAACATCGTGCTCCTCGTGCTCCTTCTTCTTCTAGCACCCTTCCTATCATTTTTCCTTGTGCTGAAGATGTAGGCTTGTTGTTGTCTAAAGAGAGAAGTGAAAACTGCCCCCCCTTTCCCTTTAAGGATGTTAATTTCAAGGCTGAGTGATTTCAAGACACCAGGCCTTGCTGGAGGTATCATTCAAGACATGCATGCTGGAAGCAGGGGGCCATTTGTCTCACCTGTAGGCTTCATAGCTTCAGGAAGACAGGGAAGCTTTCAGAAGCCTTTGGAATCTGCACCTGCTCTGCGCTCAGTGTTTATCTTTTAATCCTCAATCAGGTTTTCTTTTGAGTGTTTAAGAAAAGAAAAGAGAAAGAAAATATACTGTAGATTTCCGGCCAAATTCTATGAAAAGGATCAGGCTTAAGTGGTTAAGTACATTTAGGCAAGTGTTTTGAACGTGACTCAGAGCTTAAAAATAATGTTTGCATTGGCTTGGGGTGGGTAAATATACATTGCAGATACAAACCAGACATGCTGTCTAAAGAGTGAAATGCTATTGTCGAGTACAAGGATTTCATCCCCTTGTGATTTGTCTAAAGGATGATGCTTCAAATACCACAGAAGTTTCACAATCTTTCAGATGACTGTGGCTTTAAAATATGAAAACTAGATCTTCTCCTGTGTTAATCAAACAACTCTGTGTCTCAAACGGACTTGGAGAAGGTTGCTTCATTTCCAATCCCTGTGATTCTCACACAGAGTGAGTTGGTGGGAGGGTAACAGTGACAATCCCATTGATGTTATTCTCAGCCTGTCTTCCCCATCTTTTGGGGGATATCACTAAATAACACACAAACTTTCCTATGCCCCCAGCAGCTTATTCATCCCCAAAATATTGGACAGAAGGTACAAACTGATTCACATCACATTACTAAAGCAAAATTGGAGATTATACTTATAGTAAAGGATGGGGAAGAAGGGAAAAGACTAACTGTGCAGAACAATGCATGTGCCATATTGGACATACAATTCCCTTACATCTTGGTTTCATTGATATCTTAACTTCTCAATGAACTGAAGACTACTTAGTTTTCAGCTGTATATTGTCTATGTTTAGACCATCTTCTGCTCATACCATTACTATGGGACTGCTGAGCAGGTTCCATGTTAAATTAGCATTGAGTTGGGAGAGCGGTGCATGATCCACCAATGACAGAACAGCTTCTCTACCTTGATGATGATCCAGTCCAAAACAAATCTAGCCAATCTACATTTGGCATGCAACAAAATTGCTAATAGAAAATTGTTGTTGCCTTTCCACTGAAAGCAATGGTACTATGATTTTATGATCTGTTAAACTGTTAAAAAAAGGGGGGGTTCATAGTGAATCTGGTAACGATTCTGAAGTTTGGGGCTCAAGTTAAGGGAAGCCAGATATAGATTAACTATCAGGAAAAATGTTTAACTCTTAGAGCAGTATGACCGTGGAACCAATTACCTTGGAAGTTAGTGAGCGCTCCAAAGCTAGAAGCATCCAAAAGAAATTGGACAACCATCTATCAGATCCACGTAGATTTGGATTCCTTCATAGAGCAGGAGGTTGGATTTGATGGTTTTCCAACTCAGTTATTCTACGATTCTATGAAAATGGCTTATGCAGTAAGTATATAATTTCAAGAGGCTTGTGAACTGTAGTCACAATCAACCATGTCTCTGGTGGAAGTCCTTTTGAAAGACATGAAAATAGCACACTGCAGCTCATTCAGTTTAATGGGTTTGCACAGATATTAAAGTCCCAATGGACTATACTTACAGTTAGCTATGATGCTCATCAGTAATAATTTTCCATGAAGTTCCTTGAAACATGGAAGGGGATTTAAAGAAAGAGAGAGAGAGATCTGAGACCTAAGGAAAAAGCTAATCCCTTGTCATTTGAAAACAAAAATCCTAACCCACAACCAAAAATATGTATTGGATTGATTGATTATTGTATTCTAATTCATATTAGAGCTTTAAGTCTTTAGGTGTGGCTCTTTAGTTCTAACATCTCATAAATTATGGCTATAATGAAGCAGTCATTTATTCTGAGCTGATGATAAATGGCTTGCCCTAGGAGAAACTAAAGAATAGGAAAGTAGATCATTTTCATATTTGGTGAAAACAATATTAAGTACCCAGGCCTCTGTGATTGCCCTAATAAATGAATAATCTGAGGTGAGGGGCTTGGCAGTGAGTGTAAAAAATAACCTGTGCTTTCTCTATCATTTGTCAGGCTTTGCTATGACAGCATGCATTATGGGTAAATGAGCAATCAGCAAGAACTGTGTTATGGCTGGGATGTTTTGGAAGAATTTATCATATGCATTGCTCCATACCTTTAAGACCTTAAAGCTTAATAGCTGGAGTGCATGACAGCAAGTGAACACAGATCCTATTTACCATCACATGCTTCATTTCCACCAGATTTCTTTTATTTCTCAACTTGGTGTGTGAGAAGGAATTTTTTATTAGTGGTATGACCTTCAATTAGCATTGGTTTTCAGATGATACTTTCTGTCACAGATATTGCTATAGCATTATAGTAAATTATTAATTATATTGCCACTAGAAAGCTTGATAAAAGTCTTTTTGTGAAAACTGTCATAGGTGGCTGATGCGTCAATGTCTATGAAACATGAACTTCTTAAACAACAATTGTGCAGAGGACATAAAAGCAGATAATATGGTGTGTAAACTCTACACCAGTTTGGTGTAATTGATACTGTCAGAGTTGGATTTAGGACACCTGATTTCAAATCACTGCCCTTCCATAACATTGTTGCTGTTGATATAATAAAAATTCTACCATTAGATTTACAAGCAAAGACTGGTATAAAATTAACAGTTCAAGACCAACCAAGGACCTAAGAAGGGTCTAAGTATATAGGCAGTTCCCAGTAAACCTGTTTTTTATAGTTAGGATATTCAAATCCAATAAAACAAAAATTTCCAAATATATTTAGGGAGTCCTTTAGGTATTGCTCCAAGGGCTCCAATTAGTATGGGAGTATTCTTCTTCTTCTTCTTCTTCTTCATCATCATCATCATCATCATCATCATCATCATCATCATCATCATCATCATCATCATCATCATCATCATCATCATCATCATCATCATAGGTCCACCATATATTCAGACTGGAGTTTTGGCTACCCTGCCTGGGCCTAAGAGTCAGTGAGGTATTGCCTGATAATGTAGATGGCACCTAGTTGTGCTACTCTGTGCAAGTGCTCTGTTGTGATTTTATCAATGCCAATTGCACTCAGGTGTTTATTCAATCCTTTTGGGATTGATCCCAAATGCTCCTATCATTACTGTATGTATCACTATTGCTCTTTTCTCCCAGAGATGGAGTACTTCCGTTCTCAAATCCTGATATCTCATGATCTTTTCAATCTCTTGATCTTTTCAATCTGGGGGTCAGTGGGTAAACTGCTGTCCTGCAACCAAAAGGTTGAAAGTTCAACTCTGACCAGTTGACTCAGCCTTCCATCCTTCTGAGGTTGGTAAAATGAGTACCCAGTGTGTTTGGGGCAAAATGCTAGTTAACTTGTAAACTGCCTAGAGAGTGCATTGAGCGCTGTGAGATGGTATATAAATGTGATTGCTTTGCTTTTGCTTTTTGCTTTTTCTGCCACCCCACTACCACTTGAGATTGCCAAATCAATCAGCTTAACTAAAAATTTTAAACCACAGTAATGTTTAGAGCATTGTGTTCAAGCTTTTTATCAGTTTGGATATTAAAGTCCCCAAGAGCTTAACTGTCTTATCCTCATTCAAAACCACCTTTTCTGTTTTGTTTTCCCACCATTATTTTGAAGATGGTATCCCATAATTCTTGCACAGATTCCAATGTAATATGGTAAGATTGTTACAACTCAGTTATTGCATCCTTTGTACCTCTCCTGATCTTGATGTTTCTTAACTCAGTACCACTCACTATTGTTGCAGTATTCCATGCTTGTCATTCATCTCCTGATGTTTGTTGATTCCATAAATCTGGAATGTTTTATTTATTCAAGTAGGCAGTAGGCTATTGAATGCCTTTTTGTAATCAATTCAAATAATTCCTTTGTTTTGCATGAATTTTGACAATCCCCTTTTTGTGCTTCTGGTATAAGATTTGGCATAGCTAGATGTTGATAAACAGCTGTCCAGATTTTTTATTTTCTTGACTTGTCTTGTTGTCATGTCTGTGGTGATTAGCAAACTCTACAAACTTTACCAAATTCCCACCAACAATATAATAGAGAAATCAATGTCTAGAATCATAGAGCCATGGATTTGTAAAAATGGAAGGTAAAGAGTCCTCAAGTATAATTCTTAGTAAGCATGAAATCTTTAACTAAACCATGAGAGAGATGGCCATCCAAACTCTGTTTAAAACCTGAAATGAAGGAGAGTACACCAACTTGTGAGATGATCCAGTCCTTTGTTGAATAGTTTTTATAGTTAGAAAATTCTTCCTAATGTTTAGCTGAAATCTCCTTTCTTTGGTTTGAATCCATTGCTTCATATCTTGACTTATGAAAAATTTCTGTTTAAAAAGGTGAAACCTTTGATGGCTACCTTAGAGCTTTTGAAAGGGCCAGATGCTGACATTCATATAGAGAATTTCACATTTAACAAGTGTCTTGTGTTTTTTATGTTTCTTTCTTTGACTCCTATTACATATTGGAATTGCCACTAAATGTTTGCTATTAAGTCAGGATCATTTTATCTGCAGGTTCTTTTAGCTTAAGATGCCTTTGAGCCTCCCCCCACTTCTTTGACCCAATAGTCATTGGTAGATAGTGTAAACCATATTATTTGTCAAACCTCTCATTTCTTGACCTTGAAATCTGAATAATTTGCTGGTTGTCCTAGCAATGTATAAAATACAGTCAAACCTCACTTAACAAGTGACTCACTTAGTGAAAAACTTGCATAACGAGCGGGTTTTTCGCGAACTGGTCTGATTCACATAACAAATATTTTCGCTATGCGAGTCGGACTCACATAGCGAAAATTTTCGCTATGTGAGTCGGACTTTCCCTATGGAAATCCCTGCCTAGCGAGCATTTCTGTGGGGAAAACTCGCATAACGAAAAAAAAATGCTATGCGAGTTTTCCCCTTAAAAAAGCTTGTTATGTGAGTTTTTCCATAGGAATTTTCACTATGCGAGTTTGTTTCGCATAGCAAAAAACTCACGTAGTTAACTGCCTTGCAGAACAAATTAATTTCGTTATGCGAGGTATGATTGTAATGTAGAAAAGAAAGGAGAACAGAGAAACTGGACAACACTGTGGCTATTTGGCAGCCATCTTTAAATTGTTTTTCTTCATAAAGTTGGCTCATTTCTGACTGATTTGCTGCTCTTGGCCACTTACTCCCTATTCCTTTTCTCTTCTCTCCCATGTTTTCCATCATTTTATATGTTCATTTTTTTTATTAGCCTGCTCATTAATAGGAATTCCTAATCAGATACCTGCACTGAACCTGCACGTATTATGAAAGTCTTTCCTGGCTATAACGTATTTGATGGGAAGGGATTCTGCATGGATCCCCTTCCTGTATGTAGCATATAAAGAAGGTTTAGAATTGAAGGTATGTAAGAAAATGGCAGATAAATCTCTTTAAAACAGAGCTTGGAAGATTTAGTTCTTCCATTCTCCCAGCCAGTGCAATTAAATGTGATTTAGCGTGGCAAACTGGAGGACTCAAGAGCCACCCAGATCTTGATTCTATGTAAGTGTTTTAACCTGGCTTCATTACAGAGAGAATCGCTTGATGGAAGTGTATGTGTGTGTCAGGCTTTTCTTTCTCTGCTCTCCATGGTTCTCTGCACAGCAGCAGAACAGACCCGAGACCAGGGAACTAGAGTTGCAGTAGTTTATTGTATTCTATCCTGCTCACCGGGTGCCCAATCTACAAGTGCCTGGTTTTGTGTGGCTCAGTACTTCATATTGTCAATGGCTATGGGCCTGCCCCAAGTGATATCTGGCCACATTCATGTCACTCACTGTTAGGGTGCACTTTTTGATTAATCTCTGTGATTGGATGTTCAGAGCTTGCTGTTGACCAGAAATGCCCTGATGCAGTTAAAACTAATAATAATAATTTAGTGTCAGAAATTATTCTGGGTTGAAATAATTTTTCCTGGAGAAACTCTGCTCTTGGGATGCCCAAATGAGGCTCCTTCCATGTTCCCAAGATCTTTTCCCAGTGAAGGGATTTGAAGTTGGGGTGGGTGGGTGGGTGTATTTTTATGTAATTTTTATTTTAATAAATTAATTAATTTACGGGTTTGTGTTGTGGGTGGGTGGGTGGGTTGAGGTGTGTGTGTGTGTACGTGTTTTATTTTATTTTATTTATTTTTTATTTGGCTCTGCCCACAACATCATGACATCATGATGTTGGCTCTGCCCATTTCATCATGATGTCATGACATTGGCTCCGCCCACACTGTGATGACGTCACGGTGTGGTAGCGAAAATTTTGACAACCCACCACTGCCTTCCTGGAAGGGTGAACTCAGAATATGATGCTTGGCCTGCGGCTTCCTTCAGAGATCTGACTTCCCCCATGAGAAGGAAATGAGACTTCAGCACCATCCCCATGCAACTGCTAGGAGAGGTTGGTTGGAGTTTTTGGGTTTAGTGTAACTTTCTTTCCCATCTAATTCCAGGGAAGCTGTTTTGGCTCTAAACCAGCACCTGATAACTTATGAATTGTATGCCAGATAAGTAACTAAGGATACATCTGGTGATAGATAAGGCCAGTGGTGGGCATCAGCAGGTTCGCACCAGTTCGCCAGAACCGGCAGCAGAAATTCTGGCTGGCCGTTCCCATCAAAGTTTTGAAATAAAGTAGTCCTAATTCAGGTGCATTGCAGGGCTTTCCCCCTGGCCACACCCACCATACCACGCCCACAGTGTGGTAGTAAAAATTTTTGGCACCCACCCCTGGATAAGGTTACATTCCTCCTGAACACTCAGGTTTGCAGTTCAAGTGTAATGTATTCATCCTTGAATCTGAATGCTCAAGTTTTAGTTGTAACTAGAATTGAATTTCCAGAGCTGAAGTTGGTCCACCAGCTGCTCCCATTCCTTGAAATGTCTGATTTGGCTACATTGACACATGGGTTAGCTACATCCAATTTGGATTAATATAACATTCTGTATATAGGGCTGTCTTTGAAAATAGCTCAGCTAGTTTAAATTGTTGCTGCCAAACTGCTGATTGCACCCAGTTACAGGGATAATGTAGGTTTGTGGTTTGTAACATGGGGCACATGCCCCACAGGGGCATTTGATTTTTAACGGGGTCCATTAGAGAATAAGTTAGACCAAGTTAATGACCTTTTAGGCTTCCTCCATGCGAATAGGAGTTTGCTTTTTGAATAATAAGAATTATATATCACAAGGGTGTGGTGGCGTGTGGTGGAGGGAGAATCAGGATTTTAGAGATGCTTAGATGTGGCATGGCCAAAAAAAGGTTGGGAACCACTGATGTAGGTACTTCGTTATAACCACTGCTCCAGTCCATTTCCAGTCATGTTTTAAATTTTCTCTAACTTTTTAAACTAATGATGTTTCTAATATTTTTATAAGCTGTAATATTTTAAGAGTTATATTTTAATTTTTGTCATCATACATGTGTGCATGTCATGGTATGCTGCCATGTAAATGAATCAAGGCAGAATGTTAAATGAATGAAGGAATGAAGGAATAAATAATATTGAAATCAATGATACTTGCTTCCAAGAGAAAATTGTTAGGATTAAGGTGAAGCTTTTTTTTCATCTGTGAAGTTTTTAAAAAAGTTCTAAAAATAATTAATTTAATTTTAAATCGTGTTCATTGAGGATGTGGGCAATTTCTCTTGTGTCTCTTACACAAATGGAAATCTCTTCAAATGTGTTATCATTTGGCAAATGCACACTTCAATTTTTTTTAAGTAATAAAAATATTGAAACAAGGAACAACCTGGCTTGAAACTAGATTTTGGTTAAGGAAATTAGGTTGTGAGTGTAGCATTCATATGACTTAATTGTTTATATTGATCATAAATAAATGCAATGAAAGAGAAGGTGGGGGGAGGAGGGTTGATTACATAAACAATTCCCTGTATAATCCAGAGGCAAAATTCCTTGACTTGTCAGGAGTCTCTCTTTGACAGTTCTCTTAAGGTAGGTTATTTTGGAGAAAACATATGTTTCCATTTTCTCTCCCTCTGTTTCCCTTTTAGTCCCCAGGCTCCACAAGGGTCACAGCAACATTAAGGCTTTTGTCATTGTGATTAATAGCTCTTTAGATCATCTTTAATTCACTCACTAATGACTGAGGGTCTTTCTGCTCTCCAAGTAATCGGGTGATGTATGAGCCGATAGTACACCTTGTGGCAGAGGTGAAAATCATTCAGGCAATGCAAATATTGTCACGGGGACAAATGTTTTCCCTGTTAATAAAAATTAATGAATTTTACCCAGAAGCTAGTTACAAAAGCAGTGGCAGAAGCGCTCCAAATGCAAGGGAGAGGGGAGGGCACACGAGCTCGGTTTCTTGAAGCCATTTGCTTTGTCTTTTTGAGATATAGAAGGATAGGTATTCTTAGTATTTCTCCATCTGCATAATAGATGAGACAGTGGCAGGTTAATTAAATTATACAAATAAATTGTATTATGACCAGATCTGTCTTTCAATTCCATACGCCTGTCTTGCTTCTTTCCAAATCATGATTTTTGTCTTCGTGGGATGCTGGTGAGAAACGCCTCCCAGATAGCTTTCTCACTACAAGTGTCTCATGCATAAATTCTGACTAGTGTTAATGGGTGAATGAAATCCAGAAACATTGGTCATTAAGGAGTTATACATGCAAAATGATGTAATGAAGTTTAAATTTGAAAAATATATTGTCATCATGGAATATTAGAAAAAGAAAATGAAACAGACCAGTAAGTGATAATGTATAGCTCTGAATTCAGAAAAACAAACCCAAGTTATCGTATTGTGTTTATGGGGCAAATAATATGAAAAAGAGCCCTATAGGTTCAGAGCAAGTGTCCATATAGTATGGGTATGATGCAGCCCTCCAGATGTAATTTAGCTGCAGCTCTCCAGATGTTATTTAGCTGCAACTGTTACTAGCCTTTGTCATCACAATCAATGGTAAAAGTAAATGAGAGCTGCCGTTCAGTAACGCTGGGAGGGCCACATGTTACCCATGTAGCTCTTGCCCTGGGGTGGAAAAACCTGTAAGGTTCTGTATCAGCCTCAGCTGGCCTGACCAATGGCCAGGGAGAGTGAGAATTGAAATCCAACAGAATCAAGAAGGCCACCTCTAATTTGAGTTAATCATTCTGTTTTTAGCAGTGATGAGTCAGTTGGCCAGAAGAATTGTACGAAATATGTGCTGCACCCATGGAATCCTAGCATTGATAAAGAAGATATATGGATATAGATGTTATAATTGGGTCCAGAAGGAACTTAGAGTTCCATACCACCAAACTCTGGCCCTGGAGATTCTCCACATTCTGTGTATCCTCCCAACTGGGCAGTCTCAAGGAGAATCCAGAGAAGCATGTTTTATTATAAGAGATAACAATGGGGAACATTGCCTGATCCATGCTCTTTTTAATGGGCTTCTGAGTATCTCTCTTCCATGCAAGAAAAATAAGGCATTGAGGTTAGCTATTCTGCCAATGAATGGAGAATCTTTTTTAAAAGTCTGAAGATCAGGAATTGGTAGACTGTCTGAATGCTGACTGAGTATGTATGGTCTGCACTCTCTTTATTTTCCCTTGTGTGACATGTGAAAGGTCAGAGCAAACTGGAGTCTGCAGTAGATCTATCATAGTATTAATACCAAAACCAGGAAAAAAAATAGAATTGGTTGATTCATATCGTCCAATTTCTTTAATTAATCAGGATGCAAAGATTTTTACAGCAATTATGGCTAACAGGTTAAATAGTTTTCTGGGGGAATATATACATACAGATCAGGCAGGTTTTTTAAAGGAAAGATACATGTCCGATTTAATAAGAAGGGTGTTAAATTTGTTACAAATAAACAAGAGAAAAGAAGGTAAAATAGGACTATTATCTTTAGATATCTTTAAAGCTTTTGATTCTTTACAATGGGTCACTATCAGGGAAATAATTAAAAAAATAGAATTTGGGGAAAAATTTAAAAATGTAGTTAATCAACTTTATAAAAGTAGTTATGCCAAGGTAAGAGTAAATGACTCATTTACAGAAGATATTGAAATTAAAGCAGGAATGAGACAAGGATGTCCTCTTTCCCCCATTTTGTTTATAATGGCTATGGAAT
Source organism: Furcifer pardalis (assembly GCA_030440675.1). NCBI lineage: Eukaryota > Metazoa > Chordata > Lepidosauria > Squamata > Chamaeleonidae > Furcifer > Furcifer pardalis. The sequence continues at coordinate 276,760,186 of CP126890.1, read as the reverse complement.
TATTGGCTAGAGCTATAAGGAGTGATACGAATATAGAAGGGATAAATGGAACAAAAATAAGTTTGTATGCAGATGATACTTTAATTATAATGAAAGATCCTATAAAAAATGGAAAAGATTCAAAATCATTTGCAAAAATTTCAAGAGATAACAGGCCTGAGAATAAATTGGGGGAAATCAGAAGCAATCTTTAGTAAATTAAATAAGGAAGAGATAGGGAGAATTAAGGAGAAATTTAAAATTCAAATTAGGAAAAGTATAAAGTATTTAGGAGTTAACATTGCTGACAATGTAGAGGATTTGAAGAAATTAAACTATGATAAAGTGAAAGAGGAAATTAAGAAGAAAATTGTTCGATATAGGGTATTGAAGACCTCCTGGTTTGGTAGAATAGCAATTTGTAAAATGAGTTTATTACCCAAGATTAATTTTTTATTTGAAGTCCTTCCAATTAAACAATCTGAAAAAGAACTAGGAGTTTTTCAAAACTTATTGAATGATTATTGTAATGGAGGGAAAAGAGCAAGGATACCTAAAAGTCTATGGTATAAACCTCAGAAAGAGGGTGGTTTAGGGTTACCTAACATTAAATCGTACTACAGGGCGTTCCAAATTAAAGGCTTGGTAAAACTTTTAACGATAGAGGACCTTATATGGAGGCAGATAGAAATGAAAGATAGTAATGTGTGTGCAAAGGGAGAATTTCTGGAAAATACAGTTTTTGATTTAAAACCAAGAAATAATGTCCTAAAGTCTATGATAAATGTATGGATAAAGTTGAAAGATAAATTGGCACCAAACACCTCTCCAATATTAGAGTTGCAAGATCTTAAAACATTCCCAGTTAAAAATTTAGAATTATTAAAAAATATTATGTATAAATATGATATAATTTTACTAAAAGATTGGCTGGATCGAATTGGGAATGAAGAAACAAAAAAAGAAATTTATAAGGAATTAAAGTTGAACTGGCTTCAGATACTAACGTTGGATAAGTGGAATAAACAATATAAAATGAAATTACAGCCAATAAGGCAACTGACAGACTTCGAGGAGATGGTATATAAAATAAGAAAAGGTTCAATGGGGATAAAAGGAATAGTAAGTAAATTATATAAAATGATAAACAACATGGATGAATCCCAGGATACCCTTAAAAGAATGTGGGAATTGGATTTGAGTATTATTATTACAGATAAGAACTGGAAGAAAAAATGGAAAAGTAGGATGATGCGAAATCTGTCTACAAAAGTTAAAGAACACAACTACAAGATGTTGTGGCGCTGGTATATGACGCCAGTTCAGTTAAATCAAATAAATAGTAGCAACTCAAAAAAAATGTTGGAGGTGTCATCAGGAAATTGGGACATATAAACATATGTGGTGGGATTGTAAAATTATTTCCAATTTCTGGCATAAAATGGAACAAGAATTAGAAAAAAATTTAAATATCCGTTTGAAGTTGAATGAAAAAATTGTTTTATTAACGGACTTAGAGGATTTGAATTTAGAGGAAAATATAAAAGAGTTATTGTCTATCTTCTTGACATTGGCGAGACAACAAGTAGCCAGAAATTGGAAAGGTGATATGAATTTTTTAATTGGTAAATGGTATGTTGATGTTTGGGATATGGCATTAAATGAAAAACTTACATGGGAATTAAATATAAAAAGGGGATTAATAAAACAAAATAGATTTTGGGACATTTGGAAACCTTTTTTGCAACACACATTGATGGATAATAAAGGAGAAAAACCTGCTCCGAATACAATGTATTTTTGGCAGAATGATTGAGTTGTAAAAGGAGTGGCTGGTAGACTCAAGGACTATAGTGCACTGGGTGGTAGGAACCATGTACAAAATAATAAAGTCATAATATGGTGGTTAAAGAGGAGAGTAGATATAAAGGTGAAAATATACAGTATAGTAAATGTATAGAAAATAATGTCTGACTACATTATATTATATTGATATGTATTTTTTTCTCCCTCTTCTCATCTTTTAACGCTGTAGGATGTACGTGGGAACTACTTTTTTTCTTTGTTTGTATGTAATTGTTTCTTTTATGTTTTGTAGATTGTTTTGTTAGTTTGTTTTTAATATTGTAAAAACCTTAAAATAAAAATTAAAAAAAGAAAAAGAAAAATAAGGCATGGAGGTAAGCTATTCTGCCAATGAATGGAGAATCTTTTTTAAAAGTCTGAAGATCAGGAATTGGTAGACTGTCTGAATGCTGACTGAGTATGCATGGTCTGCACTCTCTTTATTTTCCCTTGTGTGACATGTGAAAGGTCAGAGCAAACTGGAGTCTGCAGTAGCAGTGCCAGCCAGTTGGACTTTCTAACTGGATATCTGTTGACATAGGAGACTTAGTAGCAGATGTAATGAGGTGCCCAAGCATCTTAACATCATCCAGTTTCTGTGGTGTCAATGGGGCTGGAATCTGGCCCACTGCTTCTAGATTAGTGATGGCTAACCTTGGCACTTCAGGTGTCCTTGAACTTCAATTCCCTGAAGCCCTGATCAGCAGTAGTGCTGAATTGGGCTTCTGATAATTGAAGTCCAAGAACACTTAGAGTGCCAAGGTTAGCCATCACTGTTCTAGATGGTCCCTTCTGCTCTGACCACACTTCAACATCATGCATCTGTATAGTCTTCTGTCATTTCCTATCACCATCTTTTTTTCAAATGAGAAATGCTCCAGACCCTTACATACTTCCATTTTGTCAAATATTATGATGTTAAGTAGAATGTTGCACACCAGAAATGGATAGTTGCCTGCAGGATTGACTTTTGTGTGTATGAGAACAAATATAAAAGGCATATGGAGACAATTAAAGAATTTTGAGCTCAGGAGCTTGTTCTGAGTAGAGGTGTAAATCCTCACTTGTTTCATCCTTACAGCCACAGCAGAACTTCATAGTGATCTGCTTTATGGCAAATGGGGCTTCTCTGAGTCCTCATGCTATCCCTACACATTTAACTCTTCATGTTTTGAGGCTTGACATGTGAAAATGGCATTTCTTTTGTTACTATTCTTATACAATTGGGAATTAGAAATCCTTGCCAATATGTACATAGAGATTTAACAATTGACCCGGATATACCTTCTATCCACATGCTGTACATCCAACTGTATATTCTGTTCAGAACAATTTTGTTTTTCCTAATATTAAACTATTAGTCATGTTCCCCTTCAGATGCCTTGTGTAGATATACAGGCTTGGTCTTTCCTTGGTACCTGCATCACCACTTCCCTTGCCAGGTACCATTTGGAAAGGTGTGTGTGCGTGCAAGCAGTATTTACTGATTATATATTCACCAAGGCTAAAATTGCTTCTTCTTTTTGGTACATTCTGATAGTTCTGGATTCTTTCTTCTGATGACAAAAGCCATTGTCTCAATGGAATATATATTTCTGAAACCCTTCCCAAAACCAACACTATCATTTACATCTCAGCATAAAAAGACTGCAAACTTTTAGAACACATAATTTTACCTCTCTGTGCTATGCTTATCTACAAACGAACATATTACTTGGAGATGGGGTGGGCTGGAGTCAGGCTCCACTTGTTACTATTATTTCCGGTAGACACCCAAGAAGGGCAGCTAATTTGTTCCTCATTAATGCCAAGGACAATTTAAAAATCATTAGTTGAATTATGCATTTATTTTTCCTGTGCCTTTATAGCAGGGTTTCTTTTCTTACACACAATTCTTACACACAATTCTCCAAAACTTTACGATATATTTAATGTAATAGCATAGTGTGAATTAATGTAGCATTACAAAGAAAAGGGGTAAGAAAGAGATGTATTAGTGGTGCATTTTAAAATAAGCCCAATAATTACACGTGTCTCCTCTGTTGCAAAGGAGGTTGCGTACATGCTTCCAAGCACACTTTCCATTTTCTGATACTTCCAAACATTTCTTCAACAATTAATCTGATAGAGATCTTGACAAAAATAATGTGAGCACTGAAGGTTCTTCAAGCCTAGATGTTGATGCAAGTATTTTGCAAATTGCCTTTTCTTTTGGAACCCATGAAAATTCTGTGCATCATAAGCAAAATTTGAAAATCTAAAGACATTCCTTATGAATCATTCCCTAAATTCCTCAGAGGCCAGCTAATTAACTGTTTTATAGTGGGTTAGATGATTTGTCATATAAACCAGTAAGAAAGTGCTTCTTAGACTGTGTCACTTCTTCTTTTCTTTCCTGCGTTATTACTGAAGGTACATTACATTGAGAAAGTAATTTTCTGGATCAATTATTGAAAGGTCTGTGCTTGCCACATGTTGATAGTAATAAATAAATTTCATGTCAGAAATTACTCTGGGTTGAAAGGGTTTTTTTCTGGAGAAACTTCACTCATGGGATGCCTGAATGAGGCTCCTTTTATATTCCCAAGTTCTGTGGTCCAGCACTCGGGTATAGAAACCCGACCTTCTGGTCTCCAAACTCAGTGTCTTAACAGTGATCCAGGAAAGGCATGAATCTTTAACACCTAAATGACAGGTATAATGTGGTCCTCTTCATGCTGGAAACAGTTACATCTGAAGTTGGTTGGTACAAGTGGAGGAGAATTTGAATTCAGCACATTTTGAAGAATTTCCCAATTTTGAGAAAAATAGAAAGAGCCTAAACATATTTTCTATCCCTTGATTTTGCACTTTTCCAAATGTTGTGGTTCAATTCCTATTACCTTAAACATACTTTTAAAAATTGTTTTAACTTGTCTTGAGTCCTAGTTTAGGGAGAACAACAATAACATTTAAGTGTAGTAAAAACATTAATGATGCCAAGTATCTATCTTTAGAGGATTATTTTTAAAAAAATCAAATTTATAATAGAAACACAACAGATTAGAATTATGGATCAAATATACAGAATAACTGTGGTAAACACATCCAGACCTTACATACTAGGCATGGCCAGACTGAACAAACAGCAACATAGAATAAGGCAAAAAGGATAATGTTGCATTTTTGAGATTAAGAAGCTTTATCTGACATAGGTTTTAATGGATTACAATCCAGTTCATCAGTAGCCTGCTGTTTATGAAAGGGTATATCAAATAAAACTTGCAACAGGTTAACAGAAAACCATGGCTAGTCCCCTCCCCCTTCAAGATATGAATAACCCATGCGATAGGGGATTGTGGGATTAGTATTGCATGGAATATGCTTACTTAGTAGTGGGTAATACATTGGCTATGATTATTTAATATTCAAGATGACTTTGGCCTGTGTTGTGGTACAATTGAAGGGAATCACTGCTTTGACTAGGAGGACAGTTTGAAGAGTTACCTTTTTGGGATTTATAATTCCCAAAATTCCACATGAATATGTAGCAATTTTGGCATTTGGATTGGGGGACGTGGAAGGAGCCTACCCAAAGTAAGTGAGGACTGTGAAAGCATTTGTACATCCTCTGGGCAGTGACAGCACCCTATCGGCCTATTCCTCCATTCTAGAAACACCATTTGATTGTTTCTGACAAGCACAAAATGCACTCTCAGAGCCAATTTAAGGGTGCGATCAGACTTCTTCAAAGAGACACACTTGATTGTATTATATAGGGTCATTTTAAAATGACTCTTAAAATGACTTCCTCAAAATGACTCTTCCACCTGTTGGGTAAATGCTTCAGTCTGAGCACAAAATGTAGTAGCAACAGAAGCACCAAAAAAGTCCAGTTTGGAGTCAAATCAGAGCCAGGCTAAAGTGCATTTCCTTGTTCTATGTGTGATTGCTGGGAAATTAATCACACTGGAATGCTCCACCAGTGGTCTGAATTGTGATTTATTTCTGTTTGTGATTATGCCTTACATCAGAGGACTCAAATTTTTGAAGTGGTAATCATGTTAGGCTGTTCAAACATTATCAGAGAGTAAACAAAACAAAAGACAAAAAACAAAATGTTGTGGCACCTTAAAGACTAACTCCTGTATTTTAATGTTAGCCATTGTGGATCAAGTCCACTTGATCAGACATTGGAGTGAGACTTCATGGCATTAATTTATACATATCAGGTACAGAGGCACACAATGGTTGGCTAACATAATAGATATACAGTACTTACAAATCAGTATTGCATTTTACAGCTGGTAATGACATTGGGTAGTCTTGCCCTCCACTGCCTCAACAAGGTGTGGTATATCTTTCCTCTGCCTGCCTGCCTGCACCAGTGGCCTGATTGGCTGGCTGTATATTGTGCCAAAAATCAGAAAACTCTGCCACAGAGACTGGCTTATCACTTTTTCATATGCTGGTAGACCTGGGAACTGGGCCAATTCCAGAAGTTTGTTTAGGGATGCCCCAGGCAGCTGGGGAAGCGGTGTGCCTTCTAAATTTTAGCACCATGGGGCAAAGTTCCAATTTACCTGCCCTAGTTATGACCCTGCTTTGGGGATATTACAAGTTTTAGAGGGAAAAATCCTGGGTTTTGATCTAGGGAGGAAGCCCCTGAAAAGGAATTTTGCTACTTTTTTGGCAAGGTATGAAGGGATCCTAGCCTTTGTCCTTAAAAAGGAAATGAGTTTTGGCCTTCAGTTGAACCTTTTGTAGAAAAGCAAAACATGAAAGCAAAGTTAACAGTGAACAATTGTTTTTCTCTTAACATTCTGTGTAAAATACCTTGTTATGCAACAATTGGTTCTCACTGGCTAGTATAAATTGTGGTGTTTATGCTCTGTACTTGGGGCTGGAAAAGAACAAAACAAGAGCAAAAGGAAATATTTTGGAAGTAACAAGTAATAAACGAGCAATATTCTGCAAGTATATTATTGAGCATGGGAAAATAGAGTTGCAAAGGACATACTTGGTGAGCAAATATGGAAATTATATATATATTCATATTTTAGAAAATGCTACAAAAAACCCCCACCCTCTGCAGATTTGTGTGAACAAATATAGTTTTGTTCCACTCATTCTGCTACAATTTAGAAAGTAGTGAAAGTGTGTTAAAGATTGTTACATAATATTAAAGAATGACTATTATAGAATGTTGCAGAAAACAAATGCAATATATGTATATGTTGGGAGAGGGGAAGTAGTCAGAAACCAGTTTTCTTAAAACATCCATAATAAAGAAAACCAAGTAACCATCCTTTTACATACAGAACAATCAAATAATGGGGAAACAATATAATGACTTGTTTCTGCCTATTGTTTCTATCATCTCATTCCATGTTTATGAATGAAACTGAAGCTATAATCCATTTTCATTACAAACACAGATTCAGAAGTGGTTCCATGGTAGCTTCTTGTTTGTTTTACAGGAAGTGCTGTTTTGGTATAGTTGTGTGTTCTTGTGTGGTTGTTTATAAGATAAATTGTGATGTTCTGCTTCTGAAAAGTTTGATGTAAACGTGATAAAATACAGGGTTATTCTTGAGATTTCCTTCCTGTTGACCATACCTGATTCCTCTCATGGCATGACAGCAGCTTATGAAGACAGGAAAGGCTTAGCAAACTCTCACTCTGATGTCCATTGATGGCATCATGCCAGTTTACTGATTTTGACCAAACTGTTTTCTTAGGAGATATTGCCATTTGAAATAACACTGGGAAACTGGTATAGGAGGTTTATCCCAGTCCAAGTTCATGCTCTTTTTATGGTTTCTTGCACATTCAGTTTCATAATGATCCCGATAATATGAGGGTTGGAGGTTTTTTCTTGAATGTTACTTAAGATGGCCATTTTGTTCTGAGAGAAAACAAAGTCAAATGCTGATTTGCACATATTAATTCTTTAAAATTTATGTAAATTCCTTGTTTATTAGCACTGAGGGATAGAGCAAAATAGCAATCTATCTGTTAATCATTCAAACAAAGCTTGGCCAGGAGGCAAGAAGGACAGAAAGCACATTAAAAACCTTCTCAAGGAAGGATGGAAAACTGCTGGAATTGGTTAAAAATTAAATGACTCAGAGAGTAGTCATTCAAATTTGAATAAAAGAGGCCCAAACGAAAAAAAGGTGCTACTTTAGAGCCCATTGGATAGTTACAGGTATAAGGGGGCCTTACTGAGTCATGGTTCATTTAAAGTGCCTGTTTCCTCTCTCTGGGAATGGCTTCTAACAGATTCAAGGAGACTCCAACCTTGTAGTTGAAATAAAGGCAGTTCTGTGAGTGAAAGATTGATTCTTTTTAAGGTCAGTCATGTTTTACATTTTGTGGTTCTAGGGCAGGACAACTTTTCTCTTTCACACATTGGAAGGAGGTGGATTCCTGTACAACAGGTGCTTGAAACACATGAAACTAAAAAGTAATGATAGGTGCTTTTACTAGAATGGGGTGCTGGACAAGTCACATACATCTCCTTATTAGAAAACACAGTTAGGAGCCAGATACAAAATATTTACATGTGGGAGGTAAATTGTACATTCCAGCCCTTGCTGTTTCTCTCTCTCCCCCCCAAATCTTCCTTTCAATTAGTGACTGACAAAGAGACAATATGCTTTTAAAAACTTGTCAGGGTTAAACAGAGCTTAAGCATCAGAAAGAGGTGAAAAATACTTTACCTTGTCTTGTCTTCAATTCCATTACAGCAAGTAAAAATACTGCAAGTTGAATTGTGTAACTCACATTTGAGGATATTCAAAGAAACATATTCCCCCTATCTACCTATCTATGCCCAGTTTGTGTGAAATTTTCTAGAACCAATCAGAAGCCGTTTTAGTGTGGAATGAAACATTCTGAGCAATGAATTGTGGTCAAGGCACTTGTCCAGAATGGAAGTGTGCCTATGCAGGACATGTTTTTGTGGGAGAGTTATTCGTGCTTTCCTGTGTAACAATCTCTCAGCAGACTGAGGATTCCATCCATATAGATGAGAGGGAGTGATAGCTAGTAGCAGGGACACAGTATCATTATAATAAAGGGGTACTGATCCTAGAAACTGTGGGAAGCAGATATACTGACACAAAACTTTGAAATAAAATAACACTATTAGCATGACTAATAAGGAAATCACATGATTACGTTTTCCAAATTTTATGTTAAGCTGTAATTTCAAAAGTGCTGGGTTTTGGGTTACTTTTGGCCATTTGAAACTATTAGGAGCAATTAAAAAATTAAAGATGACAGTACTTCTTGAGGCCAATTAGCAAATTATATTCCCTGTAATGTAACAAGGCCTGGAGCTAACCGTCAATAGCCTGCCACCAAAACTGAACCAATTTCTTTCTTAAATGAAAATGGAAGCCATGTGGGGTATATGCAGTTTCCATGCAAGGCTAGTAATGCTCTTAGAAGCAACTTAGATAAATGAACAGCTGCATAAACAAGGAACATAGATTGTCTTAATGTGTGTTGCTTCTGCTGGAACTTTCAGATTACATTTCAGTTTTACAAAGGGTGGAAAAAGGCAGTATTTCACCACAATGGATTCAGCAGTGTAAGTAGGCATTACTCCAAAAGGCGTCTCACTTGAAGAACATGAATTTTAAAAGCTCTCTATAATTATTGAATTACCATATCTACTGGAGTATAAGCCAAACTGAATATAAGCTGAGGTACCTAATTTTGACCTGAAAAACCAGGAAAATAGATTGACCCGAGTATAAACTGAGGGTGGGAAATGCAGCAGCTGTTATTGAGTTTCAATAATCAAAATACATGGAAATATGGTAAAATTAATTAAATTGTTGTCACATCACAATCCAGCATGGTCTTGGGCCCCTTGTGGTCATTGACCTGAGTATAAGCCAAGTCTCCTTTTTTGGACTAATTTTTGGAGCTAAAAAACTCAGCTTATACTTGAATATAGATGGTAATTATTAAGTAAATACATTGTTAAATATATTATATTCCTTGATATGAGTTTCATTAGAATGAGAAACATCCTACGATTTTTACTATTATCAGTGGCGGTAGCTGCTACTCGTATCCGAGTATACATTTCCCCTGGAAACCAGGAAAAATGCCTTTGGCATGAATTTGTTTAGGATGGATCCCAGCTTGCCATGAAGTGACCCACACACTGTGATCATGGAGCCATCTCCTGCAGCACATGTGAAATGAGACATGTAGGATTTGACATCGGAACCACAGCCTTGAGGGTATTATCAAGCTGCGCCTTCACAGCCAGTCCATTTGGCATGGCCTCTTGGACCACTGGAAATCAGAATAGTGAAGTGATTCCTTCTCCACTCATTTTGCCATTAGGCCCAATATGATGGTTTCCAGTGGCATTTCCTCCACTGAGGGGGCCATCACCCAACCGAAAGGTGCTCATCTGCTCAATGCCGTTGGCCCCGTTAGGGTGTCAGGTTATTTACTGCCACCCAACACTCAGCATTGAGTTGCTGGCTGTACTGTCTACTCCATTACCGTAGCAGGATGTCCAGCCAGAAACATTCTCAAGCTTGGACTATTGTCAATCAATTTTTTTTGAAAGAATAATGTGCATACTTGGTAGGACTCATCCTACATTACGTTATGTTAAATAAAATGATGGAAGTGCCTGGGGACATTGTAGAAAATATCCACTATGGGGCATGATATAATTTCAGACATGTAGAATAGGTAACACTGTGGCATATCTCCCTACCATGTTTCAATTTTGTACTGTCCTCCCACCCTTTCTACACCCCATCCTGATATGTTAGCAAAATGATCAGATCAGGAGCAGGCCACCTGCCATAGCTCAGTCTGGATACTGAATGTATGTCCTTCACTTCTTGTCCCCCACAGTTAGTTGCTGTGGGCTGGAGTACAACAGGTAGAAGTGCTGCCAGATATTTACTATTTTTGCACCAAGCCCAGCCAAGAGAGATGATTCATAATGTTAGCCAACCTGATTATATACCACTGTTTTTTCTGCAGCTAAAGTGGACTGAAGGCACTCAAAACCATAGGTAGAGAACTAATGAAAAAAAGGGAGGGAAATGGTCAGAAAAGTTTTGTTGTTCAGTCGCATAGTCGATTCCGACCCTTTCAGACCCTATGGACTATTGTCCCCCAGGCACCTCTGTCTTCCTCCATTCTCCTCAAACCACCCAGCTCTGTGCCCATTATACCTACAATACCATCTAGCCATCTTATCTTTGGCCTTCCCCTTCTTCTTTTGCCCTCCACCTTTCCCAGTATCAAGGCTTTCTCAAGTGAGTCCTCTCTTCTCATTTGATGTCCAAAGTACTTCAGCTTCAGCTTTACTATTTGACCTTCTAAGGAGCAGTCAGGGTTGATTTCTTCTAAGCTCGACTTATTTGTTCTCCTCACTGTCCAGGGGGCACTCAAAACTCTCTTCCAATACCACATCTCAAAGGCATCTATTCTTCTGTGCTCAGCTTTCCTAATGGTCTAGCTCTCTCAATCATACATTACCACCAGGAATACCATTGCTATGACTATACAAATTTTTGTTTGCAATTTGATGCCTCTACTTTTCTCTATGTTCCCCAGGCTTCTCATAGCTTGTCTCCCAAGAATTTGTCACCTTTTTATTTCATGGCTGCAATCACCATCTGCAGTGAGCTTTGATCCTAAGAAAGTAAAGTCTGTCACTGCTTCTACTTCTTCCCCATCTATTTTCCAGGGACTGATAGGGCCTGTTGCCATTATCTTGGTTTTCTTTATATTGAGTCTCAAGCCAGCTTTTTTACTCTCTTCTTTCAACCTAATCAGGAGATTTTTTAGGTCCTCCTCACTTTCTGCCATTAGGGTGGTTTCATCTGCATATCTCAAATTGTTGATGTTTCTCCCAGCAATTTTGATCCCAAATTGTGATTCCTCCATCCCTGCATTGTGCATTATATGTAAATAGTGGTGTAAATAGTGATGTAAGCAAGTCAGTATTCATACTCCTATGTGAAACCAATACATGCATGGAAGAAGGCTGACAAGATCAAAATAGTGCTGTAAATAAGGATGCAGAATTTAGGGTACACAGAGGCTATTTGGATAGAAGTGTGGTTGAGGAGGCAAAAAATGGTAAAGAGGATAATTGACAATGGTAAGGAAAACTGGAGCAGGATGAAACAGAAGGTTCTGTAACAAAGAAATGGTGCAATAAAGTGGTATGACTGTGGTAGCTTTGGGATTCATGAACATTTTGATGTGTGGGTTTGACTGCCCTAATATATATAAATAAATATCAGTTGTTCCAATTACAGGAGAATTTGGAAACTGATACATCTGTGGATGCTTAAATCATAAGGACATCTATTCCATTCTGTTTTTTTAAAAGTGTTGTCATGAAGTTCTTCATAATTCCAAACCCACCTGTTTGCGAACGCAGAAATCGAAAACAGGAGTAACTCTCAAATTTCACCTCCATTTAATTCATCACTGAAAGGCATGCCTTTCTTTTTTCTTCTTTTGCTGTATAATGAAAAATGCAAGGACATTTAAACAAAGTAACACAGATCATCAGCAGATCAACTGAAAATGACAGCTGAATCAAACAAATGTATTTTGAGGATTTCCACAGGGCAGCTTCAGCTGCAGCCAAGCCAAATTTGTTTAGCACACATCAGTTAACTGCTTAGAAATATCTAGTGAAGATGCTAGCCAGATGATGACTCTTCTAGACAAACATATACTTAACAGAGTATCTCCATCCATGTATTTGTTAATGTTTAGATGTATATGATGTGCTTTCTTCAGAATTTATTTCAGCACTGCAAGGTATCAATTTAGCTGTTAGATGCCCATCCAAAACTTAAAGTTTTGCTGTCAAATGTCCTACAAACAGTAGGGTGAACTAGAATTTGAAAGACTAGGTGGAGCTACTATGTGAAATGATAGATGCACTAGCCACCACCCATGTATCAACACAAGCTATTGTTTTCCCCATTTGATTTGACCAATTACATCTGTTTTGATGGGTACTGCTTTGATATATGGTCAAATTACAATGTTTCTTATGTTTAAGAATCTTTGAGAAATGAGATGAACCAGATCATGATATGTCATGATGCAGAAATACATATTGAGGCATTCTTGGAAAAATTTCTCAAACTAACATAGCTACCTCCCTATAAAGGTTTCAGGTTGAGTATTATGAACAGTGATAATTTGTATTAACATATTATTTTTATATGTACACATACACATACAAAAGCAAGTGCCAGCCCAATATGACACTTTCTTGTTTCTCTTGCCCCAGTTAGCTTCTGTTTCACTAATAAGTAAGGGGGTATCAATTTTCTATGCATAGTTACTGATAGGTAAGGCTCTGTCCCAGCTCCTGCCAACCTAGCAGTACAAAAGCAAAAAATGGCTAGTAGATAAATAGGTACCACTTCAGTGGGAAGGTAAACAGTGTTCCATGCATTCCATCCGGTGTCTAGTCATGCCTGCCACATGATCATGGAAATGCCTGCAGTAACAGACAGCACTGGCTCTTTGGATGTAAATGGAGATGAGCACCAAACCCTAGAGTCAGATACGACTGGCTTTTGAGCAAGGGCAACTTTTACCTTTCCGAAGGCCCATTTAATGTAGTAGGATGTATATTTGTAGGATATATATTTGAACTGCTTTGTTCAGAGAGCCAGAACAGGACAAAGTCATGTTAAGTTAATTATTTTTAAAGAACATTATAATTTCCTTATCATTTTTTGAAACTTCTCAGAAACTGAAGATGCAAAGCAAACATATGCCCAACAATACTAACAAGGACAATAATACCAAGCAAAAACTTCTAATTCTTATAATCTTCTTTTTCATTCCTTCTTCATGCTAACTCTTTCTTATTTTAAGGCAGCATCTGGATAAACTTCCAGAAGTCTATAAAAAATAAAATGAACTTGACCCCCCCCCCCGAAGACCATAGAGTTATTTAATGGAAAATTTAGGGATACCAAAGTCAAGTTCAATCTCTGGCAAAAGTGGGAAGTGCAGCAAAGTGTCTACTGTCAAAATGTAGGTTAAAGAGTGATGCTTGGATCTGGAGATCTGAATGTGGAGTTCACCCGCACACACACCTGCTAGTCTCTTATAGTAGAATAGGAGAGACCATGCTTTTCTTCAACTGACTCTTGCATTACCACATGGTAAGTAAGATGAAGAAGAGGATTAGAAGGATGAATGAGAAGATTAGCCTCCTCTTTGTTTTATGGATCTATGAACAGAATCCTGCCCTGTGCAGTAGACTGTATGCTCTGTATTATATTATTTCCTCCATCCTGTTTTTTAAATGTACTTTATAGAGTTGAACTGGAAGGAGACAGGGAAGAAAATACAGGAAAATATATCTAATTGTAATAAGTATATTTAAGATACTGTAGTACATCAGGGAGTACATCCCTATGTATGCTGTAAAGAGTAACCGGTTAAGATTAATGACTTTTTCAATCAGCTAAGTATGCTCAGTTTATTACTGATATGACCTTGGAGAGACATGACAATGGTTGGTGGCTGAGAGTAGTGTGTGATGAGAAAGTGAAGGTTAGAATGTCCCACATGAAACAAATTGGTGAGTCGACTCATCTATAAGTTCTATTGTTCAAATGGGTTTATTCTAATTGCAACTTACTTTAGCACAGAAAGTTGTAGGTAGAATAGGCCCTTTTGAATTAATGGAACATACTGAGAAATTGACTCACCAAATCCCAGCTAATTCAGTGGCCCTACTTTAGTGTGAGTTGCCACATTAAGCAACAAGATTTGATCATTGAGTCCCCTTATTAATTCTTTTAAACACAGTGCTTGATGCCTGTATTGTTCTATATATAATGTTCTAACTACAACTTTCTGTTCTAAAGTGAATTGCAATTAGAATAAACATATTTGAACAATAGAATTTATAGATATGTTGACTTACCAATTTATTATTTTGAAGCGAAAGGACACACTAATGCCATTCCTTTCTTAATGTATTAGCAACAGATGCATATACTGCTCAGAGAGGTACAGTAAATTAGTAGTTGTTAGAGTGTTTAACAAGGGCATGAATTAATATCCCAAGTTGGCTATCAAATTCATTGAATGTGCTTGTTCCTCTCTGGTCCCTCCCTCTCTCTTCTGGGAGGTTTATGAATCAACCCTGTTAAATTGGGAGTCCTGAACAGAATAGGTTGAAAGAGAGAAGAAGAAGGAAAAGAAGAAGAAGTATAAGGGATCAATGGCAAATAAAATGTTAACATAGAATGTTCGGGGATAATATTCGGCAAAGAAAAGATTTCTGTACTACATCAAACAAGGCATATGATGATACAGTAATGCAAATACATTGACACAAACTTTGATTTCCCTATGTGGGTAATAATCTAATCTAATTCTAAAATTGGTTAGGGAGAAGCTCAACAAAAAACCTTACTTCTTACTCATTTCCCCCTTTCGTTTCTCTGGTTCCCAAGGGAAGAAATCCCACAAAGGCCTCTTTAAATGGCTGGGTGTTTAATAAGCTCTTAAATATCTGAAGAGATATCACCTGATGGATCTTTCTCAGGAATTAATTCCAGGCAGAGGAATATATTAATAACAGGACTATAATTTACAATATATAAGTACAGTAATACCTCATATAACATTAGTATCGAATAACACTAAAATCGCATAACATTAAGGAATCTGGGGGGAAGAATTGCATCAGATAACATTAAGATCCTATGGGATGCTTCAGATAACAACCGCTAAAGCCTGTGTGGTTACAATGTATCTCTATGGATCCCATAGGATTTTAACATGCATCAGATAACACTAAAAATCATATAACACCAAGACTTGTGGAACCAGGTTTTAGTGTTATATGAGATTTTACTGTACAATGTTTAAGGTATATTAAAACAAGCACAGCATTTAAAAATTAAAACCCTGTCCAGAATATGATTAGTGCTAGTGTAAGGTTTGCATACTTGCCATGACGAACTAAGTGTTGAGGTGTTGGAGTATATCTTAGTAATACAATGTGGTATATGACCAGTAGGATTCTTGCCACTAACTCACAGATTTCTCAAACAGTTTGGAAAAGATTCTTGGAATATGATACAGTATTTTTCTCTATCTTCTGTCATAATACTTTCTAGATAGCTTTTGAAAGCACTGTTTCCAAGAAACAAATCTCAATGAACTTGGTGACACATGTTAAACATGTTTATATCCAGGTGAGAAAAGCTTTGGAACATAGTTTCAGTTTGTGAATCTTTTGTATTCGTATACTTGGAATTACAAAAATGTGTAGAAAAAATAAAGAACAACCCTGACTGTGAAAAAATAGACCAGAATTTAAAATGGCTCTTAATTTCTATGCATTGATTAATGGTTGGGAATAATATTTTCTCACTTTTAAAAAGTTGGGTGCCTTATTTACTCTTCCTTTAGTTCAACTGTACAAACTACTAAGGATATGAAATGGTTAAATTCCTTTTTAGAAAGTGTGTTCCTACTTTTTTTTTTTTAAAAAAAATGACCTATCTAGGTTTATTTCCAACTGATTACATTTTCCTACATTATTATGGAGTCAATGCATTTCTATCTCAGTACCATAAGCTACTACATCCTGACATGTTAAACATCTCCTGTGGCTCACCCAATGTATCAGGGAAGAGGACCTCCCTCTGTTTTCTCATTATGCCAAATAGTGAAATGAAGAAATAATTCTAATCCTTTCTCCTGCTTCTATGGTACTCTGAAAAATGTGATAAACTGAATCCAATTAAAAATGGTTACTGTTACAACACTCAGTTTCTGTCTCTAACCTTTGTTTTATAATTCATTCTGTTATCTGTTTTTTATATAATTTGGAGATGGAGTCATTTTTGATTACAACTTTGTTTTAAAGAGGAAGATGTGTAATTCTTGGAGTTCATTTGAGACATCCCAATTCAAATGACGACTCTCATCTGCTAATGAGTTCACTTTTATAAAGAATTCTTTTTTAAATGTGTTAGATAAAATTTAATTCACTTACAGAATGTTATGTAATTGATTTAAAGTAAAAAAAAATATTAGGAATTAAGCTGATTTTATCCTAGTGACTGAAGTGGAGCTATGTTTTGTTATAAGTACCAGTGCTTTGGCTTTCACAGACATTTTAGATTGGTATGTTATTTTTTGGTATTATGGGGATTTCCTTTATAACCTAATAGACCAAACTGCATCATAAGTAGATCAGGCAGCTGAAGCTTTAGGCCTTTCTGGAGAGAAGGAGAAAGATTTCAGCAGTGACACAGAATTAGATCTGGATTACAGCCTATTTCCAAACTCAGTAGACTACAGGAAAAACTTAGAGGCTGTGTGTGCAGAAGCTTTGAAAAACAGAGGGATAGAAGTACAGTAAAACCCCTACTTACATAAAAAGTCTGTTCCATAGGCTTTTATGTAAATCGGTTTTTTACTTCACTAGAAGCAAACCCATGGGAAAAATGAATTTTTACTTCACTCGAAGCAAATCCATAGGAAAAATGAATTTTTTTTTACTTAAAATGATATTTATGTAAATTGAAACAACCCCATAGGAAAAATGATATTTTTTTTTTGCATAACTCAAAGCAAACCCATAGGGAATTGTGTTATGTAAATCAGGACATGGTTTTAGTGCAAAAATCATTATGTAAGTCAAATTTTATGTAACTCAAGGCATATGTAAGGCGGGGTTTTACTGTAGTACCATTATTAGGCCACTAAGATTTCAAATACACCTTATATGCCTCATGAACACCTTATATGCCTCATGAGAAATCTGTACATGAATCAAGAAGGAACAGTTAGGACAGAATATGGAATGACGGAGTGGTTTGGAATAGGAAAAGGAATAAGACAAGGCTGCATTTTGCTTATTCAACTTATACACAGAGCACATAATGCGCAAGGCAGGGATGGAGGAAACACAATTTGGAATCAAAATTGCTGGGAGAAACATCAATAATTTGAGATATGCAGATGATACCACCTTAATGGCAGAAAGTGAGGAGGACTTAAAGAAGCTCCTGATTAGGTTGAAAGAAGAAAGTGCAAAAGCTGGCTTGAGACTCAATATCAAGAAAACAAAGATGATGGCAACAGGCCCTATCAGTCCCTGGAAAATAGATGGGGAAGAAATAGAAGCAGTGACAGATTTTACTTTCTTGGGATCAAAACTCACTGCAGATGGGGATTGCAGCCATGAAATAAAAAGGCGATTGATTCTTGGGAGACAAGCTATGAGAAACCTGGGGATCATAGTAGAGACATCACATTGCAAACATAAATTCACATAGTCAAAGCAATGGTTGTGAGAGCTGGACCATTAGGAATGCTGAGCGCAGAAGAATAGATGCCTTTGAGATGTGGTGTTGGAGGGGAACTTTGAGAGTCCCCTGGACAGCGAGGAGAACATATAGGTCAATCTTTGAAGAAATCAACCCTGACTGCTCCTTAGAAGGTCAAATAGCAAAGATGAAGCTAAAGTACTTTGGACATCAAATGACACCCACTTGAGAAAGCCTTGATGCTTGGAAAAGTGGAGGGCAAAAGAGGAAGGGGGCAGCCTAGAATGAGATGGCTAGATGGTATTGTGAACTCAAATGGGCACGGAGCTGAGCGAGTTGAGGGGGATGGTGGAGGACAGGAGTGCCTGGTGGACGGTGGTCCATGGGGTCGCAAAGGGTCAGAATCGACTGTGCGACTGAACAACAAAAAAGATTTCAAAACAATTTAAGCTTTTGAACTCTTCCAGATTCCTTACCAAGCTGGAGGCTGCAGAGTTGTGGTGGGATGAACACTGAAACCCAAAATTCATCCTGGCTATATGTTCAAAATGTTCACTGCCAGTAGTTTAAAGCCTGAAAGCAAGGCTGCAGGTTTGTTGAACTTTAAGTATCAGCAAAACAACAGCCACACCACAGTGTGGTCCTTATAGATACAACCTGAAAACAAGTGTAGGTTATACAATTATTATAATATTCAGCCTGATGGAGAGTCCATCAGGACTTGAAGGTTTACTTGTTTGTGAAAGTTTAGAAGCTTTACATGCTTGGGCCCTATGGAACCTCCTGCCAATTGAATTATGCCTCCAGACAGAGCTGCTGCCCTTCAGAAAAGGACTAAAGACATGGCTGGCAGGGCAGGTGTGGGGCAACAGTAGCAGAGTGGCCCCAGACTCCTGGTTAATTAAGTAAATATTCTCTCTCCTTTTTAATCTTTTAATCTTTGATCTTTTAATTTGCAACCTTTTAAATTTTTGTTAGTTGTAGTTTTAATGGGGTTTTTAAGAGTATTCTATGATGTTGAAGTTTATATATGTCATTATTTTTGAACGTCTGTACAGTAATACCTCATATAACATTAGTATCGAATAACACTAAAATCGCATAACATTAAGGAATCTGGGGGGAAGAATTGCATCAGATAACATTAAGATCCTATGGGATGCTTCAGATAACAACCGCTAAAGCCTGTGTGGTTACAATGTATCTCTATGGATCCCATAGAGCAAGGGTGCCCAAACTTTTCGGCCCGGGGGCCGGATAACATTTTATCAGATGCTCCGAGGGCCGAACTATCTCTCCATGGTACATCAATCCACCCAGCCTTGCCGCCGCCGCCACCACCACTAACGCTTTTGCCGCCGGCTCCTCTTTCGCCGGCTCCTCCTTTGCCGCCTTCGCGGTGTCCTTTAAAAGTGTCCTTTTAAAAAAATATGACAGATCCTAGAAACTCACATCCAGCTTGGTCATTGTGGCATCCAAGGAGCTGTTGTTGTGTTCCAAAGCTTCAGGTAGGTGGGATTTTAATTAGCAATGAAAAGTCATTAGCCTTAGAAAAGATCTGCTTCCTGACATCATGTCAGGAAGCAGATCTTTTCTAAGGCTAGTGACTTTTCATTGCTAATTAAAACCCCACCTACCTGAAACTTTGGATTTTAATTAGCAATGAAAAGTCATTAGCCTTAGAAAAGATCTGCTTCCTGACATGATGTCAGGAAGCAGATCTTTTATAAGGCTAGTGACTTTTCATTGCTAATTAAAACCCCACGTACCTGGAACTTTGGATTTTAATTAGCAATGAAAAGTCATTAGCCTTAGAAAAGATCTGCTTCCTGACATCATGTCAGGAAGCAGATCTTTTCTAAGGCTAATGATTTTTCATTGCCAATTAAAACCCCACCTACCTGAAACTTTGGATTTTAATTAGCAATGAAAAGTCATTAGCCTTAGAAAAGACCCGCTTCCTGACATCATGTCAGGAAGCAGATCTTTTATAAGGCTAATGACTTTTCATTGCCAATTAAAACCCCACCTACCTGAAACTTTGGAATTTAATTAGCAATGAAAAGTCATTAGCCTTAGAAAAGATCTGCTTCCTGACATCATGTCCTGCCTGGCTTGCTGCAGCCTCAGAGGGTGGGGGAACTTCAAAATTAGCGTGCATTGGGTCTCCCAATCAATTTAAAATCAGGAATTACACAATGCACAGCCATAATACTGTAAATCAATTTTGACTTCCAACTTATACCAATACTTGAATCAGTGTAAAATAAATCACTTCAGACCAGTGATGGTGAACCTTGGCACTCCAGGTGTTCTTGGACTTCAATTACCAGAAGCCTAAATCAGCACTTCTGGTTATCAGGACATCTGAGAATTGAAGTTCCATAACACCTGAACTACCAAGGTTTGCCATCACTGGTTTAGACTTTGTGCCCACTCCTGTTAATGTTTACCTGGGAAAGCCCAGATAAACTTGCAGCAGGAGGTGACATAGATTACAGCTGATTGGCAGAGGCAGCATTAACAGATCTGCTGCATCTCTCTACAGCTGCAGATCAGCTGACACCAGTTACTACCAATCAGTGGGAGCCCCTCTACTGCTATAGTGCATTGTTTTTTCAAAAAATATTTATTCAAAGTGTCATAGCACTAGGACTCTTCAAATAAACATTTTTTAAAAAAGAATTACTGGTGGGTGATTAGCTAGGAATAGCAGTTAGTCTTTAAAGTGCTACTGTGTATTTTATTTGTTTTGTTTTGTTTTCTGAGATAGCTAGGAATGGTCTCCCTTGATCAGCTGGAGTCTGTTTTCACTGATCAGTGGCTATGATCTGCCCTGGTAGTGCAGACAGATTTCCAGCTGATGAAGGAGAACATAACCATTTGGTCCACAGCATCTCTGATGCCATCGTGACTGCCAATCGGCTTACCTGGGACATCTCTATACCGCCAGTCAGCTGATCAATGGGAAATCTCATGCCGGCAGCGGAGATGCCACTGATTAGCTGGGGACAGTTTGCCCCATCAACTGGAGCTACCTCTGCTGCCAGAGTAGAGTGCAGCCACTATAGACATACAGTGTATCTAAATAGCTTTACAGTACTGCATATATACATATGGGACTGCAGTGGCTCAAGTCACTAAGACGCTGACTGGGAGGCGGAAGGTCAGCAGTTCGATTCCCGAGTACTGCAGGACGGAATGAGCTCCCGTCTCTGTCCCAGCTCCTGCCAACCTAGCAGTTCAAAACCAAGAAATTGCAAGTAGATAAATAGGGACCAGTTCAGTGGGAAAGTAACAAGTGTTCTGTGGGCTGCAGTGTCTAGTCATGCTTGCCATAAGACCACAGAAATGCCTGCAGAAGCAGACAGCACTAGCTCTTTGGATTTGAAACAGATGAGCACTGACCCCTAGAGTCGGATACGACTGGCTTTCGAGGAAGAGAAACCTTTACCTTTATATATACATATAACCTAGCAGTTCAAAAGCAAGACATTGCAAGTAGATAAATAGGGACCAGTTCGGTGGGAAGGTAACAAGTGTTCTGTGGGCTGCAGTGTCTAGTCATGCCTGCCACATGACCATGGAAACGTCTGCAGAAGCAGACAGCGCTAGCTCTTTGGATTTGAAACAGAGATAAGCATTGACCCCTAGAGTCGGATACGACTGGCTTTCGAGCAAGGGAAACCTTTACCTTTACTATTGCAAGTAGATAAATAGGGACCAGTTCGGTGGGAAGGTAACAAGTGTTCTGTGGGCTGCAGTGTCTAGTCATGCCTGCCACATGACCATGGAAACGTCTGCAGAAACAGACAGCGCTAGCTCTTTGGATTTGAAACAGAGATAAGCATTGACCCCTAGAGTCGGATACGACTGGCTTTCGAGCAAGGGAAACCTTTACCTTTACGATTGCAAGTAGATAAATAGGGACCAGTTCGGTGGGAAGGTAACAAGTGTTCTGTGGGCTGCAGTGTCTAGTCATGCCTGCCACATGACCACAGAAATGCCTGCAGAAGCAGACAGCACTAGCTCTTTGGATTTGAAACAGATGAGCACTGACCCCTAGAGTCGGATACGACTGGCTTTCGAGGAAGAGAAACCTTTACCTTTATATATACTTATAACCTAGCAGTTCAAAAGCAAGAGATTGCAAGTAGATAAATAGGGACCAGTTCGGTGGGAAGGTAACAAGTGTTCTGTGGGCTGCAGTGTCTAGTCATGCCTGCCACATGACCATGGAAACGTCTGCAGAAGCAGACAGCGCTAGCTCTTTGGATTTGAAACAGAGATGAGCACTGACCCCTAGAGTCGGATACGACTGGCTTTCGAGCAAGGGAAACCTTTACATTTACGATTGCAAGTAGATAAATAGGGACCAGTTCGGTGGGAAGGTAACAAGTGTTCTCTGGGCTGCAGTGTCTAGTCATGCCTGCCACATGACCATGGAAACGTCTGCAGAAGCAGACAGCGCTAGCTCTTTGGATTTGAAACAGAGATGAGCACTGACCCCTAGAGTCGGATACGACTGGCTTTCGAGCAAGGGAAACCTTTACTTTTACGATTGCAAGTAGATAAATAGGGACCAGTTCAGTGGGAAGGTAACAAGTGTTCTGTGGGCTGCAGTGTCTAGTCATGCCTGCCACATGACCATGGAAACGTCTGCAGAAGCAGACAGCACTAGCTCTTTGGATTTGAAACAGATGAGCACTGACCCCTAGAGTCGGATACGACTGGCTTTCGAGCAAGAGAAACCTTTACCAAATTTAATGCATTCTCCAGGGCCTTTTGTAGACTAACTCCTGTATTTAAATTTGAGCTTTTGTAGACTAACTCCTGTATTTAAATTTGAGCTGTACAGTATTTAAATTTGAGGTGGATTTGAGATCAAATCCACCACATCAGGCAGAAGAGCAAAGCTTCGTGGGTTGAATTTGTAAGAGCACATCAACTCCACAGGCACACAATGACGGGGCAAGCCTAAAGGTAAAGTAACGTCTCTTTTTGCATCTGATGAAAAATCCCAGGTTATTTAAACCTTTGCAATTGCAAAAGGTTGCAGAGCAAACTTCTTTGCACAAGCGAGCTGAAAAGCAACATTTGTTGCTTCTGACAGTAAGGGAACATCCCGGGGGTCTTAGTCAAACCTCCTACAAAGGGCTGCAAAACAAACTTCTTTTGCCCAGCCAATGGATGGGTGGATGCATTATTATGCATTGTGGCACCTGATAAGTTGTGAACTTTTTTTGCTTCTCTTCTGATATCTTAAGTTTGCAATACACGAGCCTAACAAAGAGATTTGAAGAACTCTAAACCTCGCTTCCCTCCCCCTCCCCCCCTGCTCCTGGCTTTCTTTTTTAATTGCTTTAAATCAGGCATGCCCAAACGACTTACTTTTAGCTCCGACTGAAGTCCCTCTCTCCACTCTGGCGTATTGATTCAGCCATTCTAAAGTAGATCCGGCTGAACTCCTAGTACTAAGCAGGAGGAGGAAGGAACTAGGCAAATCACTCTTTCACTGACTTGTGATCCCTCCGCCCAAAAAAAAGTTTGCCCAAAATTTTTTTAAAAAAAATAAAATAAAATTATAAGAGTTCTTATACCATGTCGGGGGCCGGATGAAATGGCCTGGCGGGCCGGATCCGGCCCGCGGGCCGTAGTTTGGGCATGCCTGCCATAGAGGATCAGATAACACTAAAAATCATATAACACCAAGACTTGTGGAACCAGGTTTTAGTGTTATATGAGGTTTTACTGTATGTTGCTTTATTGTCATGTGAGCCACCCTGAGTCAGGTTTCCTGAGTGGGTGGCATACAAGTATGAAAATTAAATTAAACTAATTAAAAATAGAGATCTAACAAAGGTCTTTAACTCAGTTACTTATATACCTGACTTCACTGCCAAAGTTGAGAGTTTTATCTCCTATCATGCCACTTAGGAGAACAGCCAGAGTGTTAGCCTTGAACAAGCTGCACATTCCCAAAGTAGTCCCAGAAAATTGGAATGATAAACCATATCCATGCAGTCAGACAACTCCTAGACAAAAGGAGAGAATATAGGGGGCCAGTATGCCTTGCATTTGTTGATTACCAAAAGGCATGTGACTCAGTGGAGACAAATGCTACTCTCAACACGCTACAAAAGCTGGAATAAATTCAGCATATGTCAATGTCATAAGAAGCATTAATACGGGATTCACTACTGATATAAAACTGCAATCTGAAATATGTCATATTATAATCAATGGGGGCTGCAGTGGCTCAGTAGTTAAGAAATTCGCCTTGTTAGCTGGAAGGCCAGCAAGTTGGCAGTTTGAGACCTGGGTACTGCATGATGGATTGAGCACCCATCTCTGTCCCAGCTCTTGGGGACATGAAAGGAGCCTCATTTGGGCATCCCCTGAGTGCAGTTTCTCCCACAAATATCCTTTCAACCCAGAATAATTTCTGACATGAAGTTATTATTATTAGAATCAATAAAGGTGTACAAGGAGACACAATATCATTGAAGCTTTTCCCAATAACTTTGGAAAGTCTCTTTTGTAAAATTAAATTTAAAGGTGTTATTAAGTTTGATGGAGGACTGACCCATCTTCAGTTTGCTAATGACTACATCCTTTTTGCAAACAGCTCTGACAACCTACTATATAACCTTCTGCAGTTGGTGAACTCTTCTAAAAAGGTCAGGTTGGAGATGAATTTAACAAAAAAAATGGATTGAAACAGCCAAGGTACTCAGGATTCCATCACCATAAGTGGAACCTAGATTGAAGAAGTAGCTGATTATGTCTACCTCCATCAGCAAATCCAACCAGATAACATGCCATGTGGTGAGTGGATAAGAAGACACAAATCAGCTTGGATTGCCTTTAATATAAACTGAACAGTACTAACAGATGACAGTTGCATGCATCTGAAACATGGGCAATAACAAAATCAGAGGAAGATAAATTGGTGGTAACCCAAAGACCAATAGAAAGTTGAATGTGCAGAGTAACAATCAGGGATAAATTCAGCAATAAGCAATTACACCAAAGAACTGGACTACATGATTTGTTCAATGAATTATACGTGATAAAAAGAAGATGGGCAGGCCATATCACCCACCTAAAAGATAACAGATGGACCTGTAGGGTAACAGACTGGATACCAAGGGACCACAAAAGACCACTAGGCAAACCTTGAAAATGATGCAATGGGCCAATGATAAAGCTGTTCAGCCAGAGATAGAAACAGAGGGCAAAGGACTGGATATTTTGGAGTTCAGCTGATTTGTGCTAAAAGTGACAACAAATCGATGTTGGAATGATATACTTTCTCATGTAAAGCTTCAGACTACTACGCTTCTTAACACTTTTCTATGGAAAAATAACATGGAAAGATACTTAACAGGCTAAGAGTACAGAACACCAAATGTTTGAACAGTAATTTTGCAAAATACATCATGAACATTTAGTAGCCTAATAAAAGTGTAACCTACTATGGTTTCGGATTTTGTACAAGGGCTACATGACTTTGTGTTTTTTAAAATGTCCACAAGCATATGCATGAAATGCTGCTATTTCAGTAATGTTTTTGCCCAATCTTTGAAATAATCTGTATTAAAGTAAAACATTTTCTTCTTGCCCCAAGACAAAGCCACAAGGCTAATACAAAATTAGGCAAAGGCAAGGGCACTCTTAAATTATTTCCAGCATCCTTGGTTAAAATAATTTTGGATTTAGTATAGCCTTAGCAGGTGGAATGTTGGCTCAGTTGGGTTTTAGTCATCTTGGCTAGTTTGGGATTTGATTCTTGTTCTTTTATTTCCTTAATCTCTTTTCCTTTGTTCTCCCCCCTCCCTTGCTTTTTTTTTAAACATACATTTTCCTTAAAGGATTCCTAAGCAGTGGATGGAATGTTTTGAGTCATTATCTGTTAGCTGAACAAAATTAGTTTTGAGGACCCTATTTTTATAAGACAATCATTAGTACCAATGAACAAAAATCCTTACTCTCACACTCTATTTTTTCCAATACTGTATAGAGTCACTAACTAATTTACATTGAGTTGGTATATAATTTACTTTGTGATATATAAGATGTGTGAGAATGTATATTTCTACTTTCAGGGTCATGCTGTCATCTTGAATATATGAGTCAACCTGGCCCCCAAATTCAATTGTTAGTTCAATAGCCAAAACCAAACTCTAAACCAAAACATAAATATAATATAATTTTGTTAAATTGCTACCAACAGTGAGACACTTGTACCTTTCTTTTAGCCCTCACTGTATATTTCTTAGAAAGGATTTTAATGTTCGGGAGATATGTAGTCTGATGAAAAATCTCAACAAACCCGTACAAAACTTTATTGGCACTCTCTTGATGATATAATGGAATAGTTCAAACCCTGTTAACTGCAAATAATTTTTCCATCCATGTTTATGATTGCAATTGAATTTTTGCAGAGTAGAACTACAGATGGTATAAATACACTGATCAAAGTTGATTGGACTGGAAGTATAAATAAAATAGGATTCAAAACTGCAAATAAATTCAGTGTTGTGTTGCTGCAGGAATTACCATAGTTTATATAGAAAGAGGCATGCTTAATTCCTTACAGGGATACGCAGGTGCAGCTCCTGCTGACTTCAAGGAGAACAGCACCCATGTAATTGAAAAGCAGAATTTGACCCGGAGTCTTTCAATATTGGCCCCTAATTAAGAGACGATGTCTGGTGCATGTCAATTGCCTTAGACAGTGTTACTCAATTAGACACAACTGACACTGTCCAGAGTCTCAAATGCTGCTAGTTATTGTGCAAGTTGATATTGACATGTTCCAGAAACAATGTAGAGTTCTCATGCAGTTAGTGTATTATTACATGGTATTAACTGCTAGCCAAGAATGACCACTTACTGATATAGAAACTATCTTTTCTTAATCTGCAGCTGCACCTAGTTTGCACAGGGTTTATATTCCATTCTCTAAGTGTTCCATTTTATCAGTGTTTTACTTTATCTACAGTTCATTATGCCTTTTCAGTAGTTTAACTTTTTTTTTAAAAGAGAAGGCAGCATGATTAAAAGGATGTGACTATATCTAAGTAGAGTAATATATGATCCATAGAAAGAAATAATATGTAGTTTTGGGTTAAGAATTATCATGGGAAGAATGATTGAACTTTATACAGTGCTTTTTCCCCTTTACCAAATATCATTTATTAAGTTTATATGACCGAGCATCAGTTTTATTAATAAATGATTATCACCCAGAAAAGAATTCTAAACAAATAATAATTTTAAACTGAATTTTCTTGGGAAGAGAAATATTCATCTAGTACATACGTTGTATTTGGTATAGGACAGTATTCAATTTTATTTATTCATTAACTTTTATTCCATCCATTCTCCAAGGCAGGGGTTCCCCTCCTAAGATCCATGGATCTGGCCCCTGGCACCATTTCACTTGGGTCTTCCCAAGTGGGGCGGGGTATTAAATACAAATAAATAAATAAATAAATAAATAAATGTGGCCCCACCACCCCTCCAAGGGTATTTGAGAAATGAAATGGCAAGCCCTTTTAAGCTGTTGGGACAAAATGGCTGCCCCCATTTTGCAGGCAGGGCAAAATGGCTGTCTGGCCCTCGAAGCTGAGAGAATGACCTTGCCTTCAGCTGGAAATGCCTGGGAACCCCTGCTCCAATGGATTTAGAGTGGCAGACACATATCACCCCACCGGTTCCTTTTTTAATTTACCTAAGAAGTACATTGGACTGAAGTAGTAATTAGCCCAAGGCTGCTTAGTCCATTCTATGGCTGAGCAGGGAACTGAAGGTTGGTTTCCTGAACCAGTGGTTAACAATCTACCCTTTATACCACTTTGGCATATTTGTAGTTAGCATAGAGTACAAGTCTGCAGAATATATGGCCTGCTGTTTTAAATAGAATTTAGCAGCTGAGCATAGGAACCCACCCTTTTAGATTTATTAAAACATACCTGGTACAGCCAAAGAATGTGTGTGTGTGGGGTATGTGAGATTGTCTATTTGCAGTACATGCCTGGCAGATTGGTTGATGAGGCCAGATGTATGAGAAAAAAAGCTAGATTTTTTATTATACAATAAAACCCTGACTTACAAATGCCCCAAGTTACATAGAATTCAACTTACATAATGATTTCCTGATTTACATAAATTTACATAACATGATTTTCTATGGGTTTGCTTCGATTTACATAAAAATTTCATTTTTCGTATGGGTTTGCTTCAAGTTACATACAAAAATGATTTTTCTTATGGGTTTGCTTTGATTTAAGCAAAAGCCTATGGAACTGACTTTTTGCGTAAGTAGCGGTTTTACTGTAATTATAAATTTCCATTATACCTATTTGTACTTCTAAAGTGGCCTGCAGAACCATTTCATGTCGTCCACCACCACCTCCACCACACCAGGAAGTACCAGGTGGTGGAGCAAGGGCAAAATGGCTGTCTGGCCCTCAAAGCTGTCTGAGGGAGTGTGACCTGGCCCTCAGCTTAAAAAAGGTTGAGAACTCCTGTTCTAAAGCCTTGCCAAGAGAGGTTTTGCTCACCCTTAAAGGTGAAGGTTTCCGTTGCTCACCCTCAGCTGTTAAAAAAAGAGAAAGCCTTACTGACAGGCTCTGATTACCATTCCTAAGTATTTGCTGGTCTTCTTCGCTTGTTTTTTCATATCTGAATCCAAACATTGGCTATCCTCATGGCGATCAGAGAATATAATGTCCTGAGAATATAATGCAGTTGCCTTTCATCTGCCTTCCACATTGTAGCATGACACCTGTACCACTGATCCAGTTCTGTGAATTGCTTTGTGGTCCTGAGCCCTTTTGACACACAAAGTCCTCATCAGCCCCAGGCCACTATTGATGAAGCTGCTGCCCTCCATCAAGTTGGATTCAAGTGGGATTTAATCCAATTGGGGGCCATCATTCTTCTCTATGGACTTCGGCACACAAGCAATTAGTCTTCAGGGTTGCCAGGTTAGTTCACCACCTGATGCTCAGTGTTGAATCATTGGCAGTATAGTCCACTCTATTACCATAGTAGGATAACCTGGCCAGACACCAGTGCTGATGCAGTGGCTTTTTTATATTGATTCAAGCAATCACACATCTGAACAATGCAAGTTGATATTTTTAAAGTAGGAACCCAAGCAGCAGAGGGAAAACTTCTCCTGGCTGTTTCATATTTCCTTTTGAATCATGTGGCCAGCTGAAAATAAAAGCGATTCAGTCTGTCCCAAACACACAGCATCTCCTGCATTTTCCTCTACAATATAGTCACACACTTAGGTGCCTAAAATTTGAACTAGTTACTAGGAATGCACTTGTTAAATTAGACCAGGGTGCCCAAACCTTTTCAGGCTGGGGGCTGGTCACATAGTTCAGGGAGCTGGTCATTATGGCCTGGGGGGCATATGTGGCCACCAATGCCAATTCATCCGGCCCGTGAAGCCCTCGTTGCTCCTGGAAGCGGAAGTAACACAACGCGCCTGTATGGGTGCATTTTACTTCTGCTTCCAGGAGCAATGAGGGCTTCATGGGCCAGATGAATTGGCATTGGGGGCCACATATGGCTCCCAGGCCATAGTTTGGGCACCCCTGAATTAGACCAAGGACCAAATGAAATGAGATTTGCATTTATGCCTGGGGCAACTGATTTCCTTTTCTTACCAAAGATTGTAGTGCTTGATTTGCTCATTGGATTTTAGCTGTTTAAGTGGACATAGTCTAGTAAATTATAAGAGATGGTAGGGCCAAGAAGGATTTTCCTTTCCCTTTGTTTGTAAAGATTTCAGTACTTGCTTGCTGTGATACCTCTTTTTGTTAGCTTCTAATGAAGATCAAGGTGTGTGTTCCTTCAATCATCTGATTTAGGGCTGTGTTTATTTTCTAAAACTATGCTGCATGAGAGGATAGTTTCCATGATTGAGATTAGTATGTATGGGAAGGAAAGCTTGCCTGCTCTCTGGCTTGCTGGAGTTCTCATACCCCTTCCTGCATCTGGTACTCAAGTAAAGAGGGAATCATCCAGTGATACCAACCATTTGTGAAAATTATGCTGTATTTATAAAAATAATAAAGAATTTTATCAAGGGGTTTTTCATTCAAGTATTTTAATTGTGTTTGTAAGAGGATTATGTAATGTTCAGAAAGTGAATTTGTGGACAATGTTTTTGTTTAAAAAGCATTCATGTTTTCTTTCTTATCTGAAGCTCATTTTAAAACATTTCTTATAGTATGCAAATTCTACACTTTACAAAGCCAGTCTTTCTGATGAGAGTATGTTCAGTATCTTCTTTAGTGTTGGAATCAGATGAATAATATTTTACTTATTTATGAATTTAAATATGTATATCGCATCTTTCTGTGTCACTAAGAAGACAAGGAAGATAACAGAATTTATGAAGCATTCAAATAGAAAATTCAAGTAAAGAAGCAAATAAATATTTCACGAAATAAGGAAATATGACAAATAAAACTTTACCAAACAGATGGGTTTAAGTCTTCCATGAAAAGTCTTAACCAACATTTGTGTAGAATGAAGGGGTTGCAGAACAGATCTTGTGGAATACAGTGTATCATAGCTTACTTGCCGCAGAAAGAACCTATCATCTTGTTTGTCCCTGGAAATCAGAGATAAGAAACTTTCTTTTTTGCCTGATGACTTCCAGAAGCCTACCTGCTGTTTATGAGTTTCTAGAAACAGTAATTCAAAACAGTAATTTCCCCCATCTTTGTTGGCAAGCAATCTTCAGTATCAATGGGCACACAAAAAATCCCTTGCTATTAACTTAGCCGCATCTGTCCACTCAAAACTTCCATTAAAAAGAATATATTGGGGAAATTTGCATAAAAGTTATCAGAAAGAAAATTGTTTGCAAAAACATATATACTAATTAACACTATTTACAATAAATACTTTGGAGAAGGGTACACCAATGCATCTGAATTTTAATACACACTTTAAAAAAAACTTAAACTGATGCAGAAACAGGAAAAACTGAATGTAATCCAAAAAATCAGAAGCTTGGACAAAATAGAAAGAGATAAACCTGTAATTTATGGTACTCAAAAGTTTGATATTTGTAACCTTGAACTGATCCCAGAGTGGTACAAGTAACCATAGGAAGTTGTACAGAATAATGATCATGTTATTCCAAATCACATAACTGTAATCAGTTTCATAATTCTTCTCTCTTCTGGCTGTCCCAGATTACTCTTTTGCAAACCTGTTACCAGGTCAGTTATTCAGTTTCCAAACTACCTCACTTTTCCTTCCTTGTATCATATCATTGGGTGTGTGAAAACTCCAAGTGTCTAACTTAAGATGCTGGAGCAGGAATAGCTTGTTACAAGCTGTCCTCCACTACGGTTCTCTGAAATGTATAAATCTACCTACCTACCATAATGGCTAGAATCGATGTTGTGCAACAGTTCTTGTCATTGCCAGTTGCCCAATGCCCCAGTAGAAGTGCAACATTGATAGTATTTCTTCTTTGGTAGAGTTTTAGCCCTTGAAAACATAACATTGAGTTACAGCCATGTAGCTATGCAACAGGATTCTGCTCACAATTTCTGCCAGTGATGACCATAGCTATATAATGAACATTTGGGGTGTTTCTATTAATGTCTTTTAATGTGTGTTTTCTTTTTGCAAAATAGCAAAGAGAGGGACTCTGATTTGTTAGAATACATTGTTGTGCAGTTCCTACCAGTACATCAATCACCTCACTTCTTTTATGAAAAAAAGGAAAAAAATCCAGAGGCAGCTAGATTTATATTGTCTTTCTAATATATTGTTTTATCACTGATGCTTTGTAAAATCCCCACTGTTACTGAATGTACATCATCTTTCTGTGTGATCATTGTCTGTAAGAATTAATCAGACACAAAATAAAAAAACCCTAAAATTTAAAAAAACAAACAAAAGCCAGTGTTATGTACTGCTGCTTCATTAAGGTGCTGTACAGATACAGTATAAGAAATGCTAAACATTCAATTGCCAGTTTTCCCCTCTGCTGTATGTGAAAGAAACTCCATAGATTTCAACAGAGAGAGAGAGAGAGAGGGAGGGAGGGAGACAGAGACAGAGACAGAGAGACAGAGTGGTACCTCACATAACGAATGCATTGCATAGCGAACAATTTGCATAAAGAAACATTCATTATGCAAGGGCAATACTGTACATATATAATATGATTTTAATCTTACTTACATGTAACATCAACTTTATGTAACTTCATTGGCATTTTCAACTCATACGCTAGCTCAGTAAAATCAAACATTGACTAGAATGAGACTGTAATTCACTTTAATGAGTTTAGTGAGCCTCTGTGAGCCTCTGCTGTAGCGCTTCTGACATGTTTAACTAACTATTCAGCACATATAGATCTATAATCAAGATCCCGATTCATTCATACCTCTACAAGTCTATTACACTACAAGTAAGAAGTAGGGTTGGAAAGTTGTTTGGCACAAATTCCCCTTTGAGATGAAATGCATTAGTTTCTTTTTAATTTGTGCATTTTCATCTCAAAAATATGAATGTGTAAAACACTTGACATCTATCTACCTTTGATTCATAAACTAAAAATGAAATGGCAAATATCTACATTTCTGGTCTGCATTTAAAATACAAAACGTGAACTTTAGTATTCACATTTTAATGCAGACATGTAGAAGATCACTGGCATTCAAATAATGATATATTTGTAGCATCTGTTATGTTACACTGTACAGTAAAACCTTGCATAAAGAGTGCCTCGCTTAGAGACTAACTCACTTAAAGAGCAGAATTTTCTCTGAATGGTCGCCTCGCTTAACAACTAAAACCAACCAAAAATTCGCTTAACAACTAAATTGGGGCTTGCAATCTCCCACTGAAGTAACAATCGGTCATTTACAATGGTGTTTCACTTAAAGAGCAAACTCACTTAAAGAGCAATCTGTGGAACACATTATGCTCTTTAAGCGAGGTACCACTGTATTATGTGTCGTCAAAGTGCATTTGACCTTTGGTGATCCTGATAGGTTTTCAAAGTATATTTAAAGAATGGTTTTACCAATACTTCCCTCCCCCGTGAGTTTTCATGCCAGAATTGGGCCTTCAACACAGGTCTCCTGAGTCCCAATCTGACATTCTATTCATCACACCACACTGATTCTCTTACACGGTCGACTTCTATTAAATTAGACATCAGTTTATCAACTAATCAAACTTAATCAGACTTAAGCAATTTTGAGTTCTACAAGTTCTACCATGTGTGGTTGACATGTGCTTTACCTGTTGAAATACTTGATAGGAATAGCGAAACATTCATGAAATAGATATGAAGATATGGGGAACAAGCAGAAGAAATGTGAGGATTTATTTCCATCAAAGTCTCCATATGGAAAAATTGGAGTTCAGAGAACAGTTGGTAAAGTATTTTATTATTATAAAAAGTGCAATCTTTTAAAAAGCATAATAATAAAGTAATGTACAGTCATTTATGTAGTTTCAGAAATCTTCAGTTGAGGAATTATATGTAATAATGTTAGTTTTACTTGCTACTTTCTATTACTGACTGAAATGTTTGGATCAGGAGCATTGTCTGGGAGTTGGCTTTTGCCCATTATCAAGTTCATGACACCCATTACTTCAGAATTTCTGCATATTTTATGTCTACTAAATCCTATCCTATGCTTTTATTATTATTATTATTTATGCTGCATGCTTTTTATTTCCATACTGAAAATGTTCTGTTCCTGTTAGTCATGAACAGAAGTAAACAAAAGATCGTTCCATGGTTTTAATGTCGAAAAATTCTACTGAGGTCCATTGCTTCTGAGATTTCACAAAGCATTTGCCCACGGTAATTCTCAAAATGCCATATTTGGCACCATATCCTACTCTCTGCACTAACATGGCACTGAAATGGCTAAATACATCCATCTTTAACCTTCTGTTGCATTGTGTTTTTCTTACTATTAGCCTGTGTCTTCAGCTTTCAAAGAGGCACCATGCATCTTGGTAAGAGAGAGGGAGAAAGAAAAAGAACAAAATATTTTAATAACTTGTAGACTAAGTAGCTCAAGTGGTTAAGATACTGAACTTGATGACTGGAAGGTTGGAAGGTCAGCAATTCAAGACCTGAGTACTGCACAACTGAGTGAGCTCCTGTCTCTGTCCCAGCTCCTGCCAACCTAGCAGTTAGAAAGCAAGAAATTGTAGGTAGATAAATAGAGACCACTTTGGTGAGAAGATAAACAGCATTCCATGCACTCCTAGTGTCTAGGCATGCCTGCCACATGTCCATCGAAACTTCTGTAGACACAGAAAGTGCTGACTCTTTGGCTGTAAACAAAGATGATCACTGAACCCTAGATTCAGATACAACTGGTTATCGAGCAAGGGTGACCTTTACCTAGACTAAATGGCTTTCAAGCAAGGACAAGCTTCGCCTTTACTAGACTAACTCATTTGTTTCAGTTTTGGGCATCATAAGCTACTATTTCTAATGGAGTGCTTATAACAGGGATTCTCAACCTGCAGCCCAGATAGCCCATTTCATGTGCCCCCCGCCTCCACCACACCAAGAAGTGTCATACTGTGGAGGAAGGACAAAATGGCAATCTGGCCCCCAAAGCTGCCTGAGGGAGTGTGACCCGGCTCCCAGCTTAAAAAGTTTGAGAACTCATGGCTTATATTATGTGATTTCTTATATCTCCCCCTTTCCTCCCCTTTCTCTTTTCCTTTTTCACTAATATATTTGGCTTATAAACTACTGCAGATGAAGATGAAGGGTCAGTGGTTGTTTTAAATTCCCTAACTTTGTCTCACATGTGCTACATTGCAGTCTTTTATGGCCTTTGGAATGGAAAGGGATTTTAAACAGTTAAGCGTTTTTCCAAGTAGCAAGAAGTACGCCCTCCTTCTTGTGTTCCACTCAGCAGCCTGGGTTGTTGTTTAAACTGACCCTAAACTCTGAAGAGGTTAAAGCTCTTGCATTTGCGCTGGCACAGAGCTGCTCTATCATCTTCATCAGGAACATCCCAATAACAGCCATACACATTCTTTCCTGCCAGCATAGCACATTTGTATAGAATGTGCACACCAGTGTCTACCCTGGTCTTTTAGTAGCAATTAACCTTTTCTGCAGGGCTTCCTTTGAAGCTTGCACATGTTTTTATTACAAAATAGCAGTGAGGATTTTTGTTTAATGAAGGGAAATGTCTAAACTTCCATGTTACCCAATCTATTCTATTTCCTACTTCAGGTGTTGCAATTATATTACCCAGTTCCTAACAGGGACAATTTTATGATCTTAAAGAGGTCTGTCAAGAATTCAAAACAGCAACAACTGAATATATATGACTTCCCACCTTTAGATTTTGTGTGGTTTGTTTTATATAGGAATAAATCATGCTGGCAGAGGAAATTAAGGATGCTTTCTCTCCATTTGGAGATCAAGAAATAATACAAAAACCATTTAGAACTTGTGAAGATTTCCCCCCCTTTGCAAACATAACAGATTGCTGTTTTTTTTTTAAATAGCAGCCGTGTTAGTTTGTGGTTCAGGCATATCAGAAAACAAAACAAAACAAAATAAAGAAAACAAAATAAAAAACACTGTAGCACCTTAAAGACTAACTGCTATATTTTTATTGCTAGCTTTCGTGGATCAAGTCCACTTCTTCAGACAACGTGTGAAACTTACAGGCATGGTTTTTATGCAGCAAATTCAGGGGTCAAAGGGAGAAGGGTGTGTTCAAGCAAAATGACAGACAAGCAAGCACAACAATACAGCTTCCCACATCCATCAGCAACAATAGATAATTCAATAGATGCTGTCTGTGAAACTACCACCTTTCCTGACCTGCTCAGCCTGAGTTATTTCAAACATATATAGAAGTTATAATAAAATGAAATATTATAATATAATATTATAAATTATTAGCTGGAAAAAATGTTTTTCAATATTTTTCTATAGTTAATTGCAACATGAATGTCATTTGGATTTAATGGAAAGGTTGCAATTGGATGTTTTCTTTTATTGAATCAATTAAAGTGCTATTTATTTTTGTAATTTAGTACCAAGGAATATTTAGAATTTGAAGTTGGAGGTATACATTCTCAAATTATTGATTAGATATTGGGATATTGAGCAAAAAGTAATGTCAAATGCTGGAAGATCTAGTCAGAAAATGCATATAAAAATACACATTAGAAGTAACTACTAAGCCCCCTTACTGATGTATTCTCAGCTTCTCCCATTCCTCGATGTCAAGGATTTAATCTCATTGAATCCTTTACTTGCCACATTGTGGATGAGGGGCCAAGAATGAACTAGGTCTGTGAAAATGTTGGTAACTATAGCATAGTTAATCTATAGCATTATAATCTATAGCATAGTTAATCTATAGCATAATTAATCTGGAACATACAAAGTTGTTCTATACTATCAGGTCAGATTAGCTGTCCATCTAATTCATTATATTTGTTAGACTGCTTTCCTATGACTCAGCCATGCACTTTTACCTTCATCTACTACTTATTATTTTTGACTAATGGAGGTAGTGATTGAAACGGGGATTTTCTGTGTGCAAAGCATGATCTCTGCTAGGATCTAAGATCCCTAAGACAATTGTACAGACATTTGTGTGAAATGTGCAAATTTAAATATAACATGCCTAATAGAAAAGATAGCTCTACTACTGAAGTATAGAGCCTCTTTTTCTTACAATTGGGAGAACAGATACAGTTCTTACAGGGCCATAAATTATCATCAAGTATTGTTGCTGTACTTAGCTGATTGCAGTCTTTTACATGTCTAGTTGGGAATAAATTGTATTGAACTTTATGAAGCATTCTTTTGAATAGATATGGATTAACTATGATTGCATTGTTTCCTCTAAAACTTCTTTTGTGATATGGCTGGGAATGAGATGGTACAGTTGTACTGTACTCTTTCAGCCTGTAAATGAAAATTATTATTATTATTATTATTATTATTATTATTATTATTATTATTATTATTATTATTATTATTATTATTATTATTATTATTATGCCGCCCTACTTGGTAAAAACCAACTCAGAGCGGCTTACAGAATCCACCAATATCAAAGTTAAAATATAACAGAGCAATAAATACAGTATATAATAGATCAATACTATTTACTACATGTCTTGGCAAGACCTAGCTTTGTACTTAGGTTTAATGTCAAAACTGGTCATAGACAAATCACACCTCTTGGAGTTATAGTGTTGTTAGTATAAACTGAGAAAGGGGGACTATCATTAAATTGCATTGAATTCTAGCAATAGATTAAAATCAAAGTGAATAAAATGCTCAGTTCTGCTTCCATTTGTTTCCTTTTGTCATAATATTAGAATGTAGGGATTTTCAGTGGTAGTTGGTTCAAGACAGATAAAGGAAAGTTTGAATCACACACATTTAATATGCTGTTTGGTACTACCGTAGCTTAGATTGTAAAGATTAGACAAAAACAAGGAGAAGTCTGTCAATTTCTACAAGTTACAATTGCTAAACTACATTTCAACAAAACATTCTGAATTAACTGTATCCTGGGATGAATAACAGCTAATAAAAATAATTTCATGTCAGAAATTATTCTGGGTTGAAAGGATTTTTGCTGGAGAAACTCAACTTAGAGAATGCCTAAATGAGGCTCCATTTATGCTGATTAATGGGAAAGTAGTGGATGTTTTTTCTAGTCTGGTAAGCCAATTCTGAAATACTTACCTATTTACTTTGCTAGGCAAATAGAGCCTTCCTGAAACAAGGCTCATATGACTGTTGTTTCACATACCCATAACATGCCACAGAGTGCCAAGGACCTCATTTATTGCAACTATATGGATGCTCTTTAGATGACAGGATTCATGTAGTAAACTACTCCATATGTTCTATCACATATAAAAGCTGTCTTGCAGAGTTTGTTTGAGAAGGTTTGTATGGGGGCTGCTTCCCCATATCATAAAGAACCAGCCCCCATACAATCTTTCTTTCTTTGATTAGGTTCTATCAAGTAATTTTTAAAAACTTGTTTGTATATGGTCTTTATTATTATTCAACCACAATTTTGTAGTACAGGAAAGTCTCAATTTTAACTGTTGGCACTGGTTTTTTCAGTCCTAAAGGGTGTTCAATAATCTCCTCCTTCTGTATAAACATCGGTGATGTGTGTGAGGTTCTCATTGGCCCTTTGCAAAAACACAGAGCCTGAGCAGGGTAACGGAGAGGACTTTTTCTGTTATTGTACCTACATTTCAGAATAACTTTACAGCAGAATTTCTTGTAGCCTCCTCTTCACCTGAAGTCAAAGATCTGATGGTGTATTTTTACATTTGTTGCGACTATTGTGGTTTTTATCATGCTAAGGTGGCTCCATGAAATGGAGGACATTTAATAATAGTATAAAAGAGGGATTTTTAAAATGTGCGTGTGCAAGAAGAAATAGCAAAAGGTGTGTCTAGAATATTTTATGGTCATCCTATATCAGTGGTGGCCAATCTTGGCACTCTAAGTGTTCTTGGACTTCAATTTCCAGAAGCCCAAGTCAGCATGTTCAGTTGATCCTTTCAATAATACCTGGAGTGTCAAGGCTGGCCACTACTGCGCTGTATGATACTGTTTTCACTGCTCTTTGTTTGTTCTGAGAAGTGTTTTATACTAGATGCAGAATTTTGTCTTATGAATTTGTCAAAATTATAATATTAAGGTCTATTATATAACAACTGTGGGTTTCTCTCATCAGTCCCGAAACTGAAATAAGCCCTCTCTTTCCTATAAAAGCTCCTGAGTATTGGGGGACCAGAATTTGATAAGACACAAAGAGCTGCAGTAGGTGAGCAGGACTAATGGAAATAGAACATACTGATTTGCATGAGTAGAAGAGCTTTTTTCTAAGGCAAAGCCACCATTATATACAACTGCACATAAATAGAAGTTGTATATAGTTATAGAAGAAGCTTATACAAATAATTCTCTAGCACATCTAGTTATCTTGTTCTTAATGTGTGGAATCTTTTTCAGACAATGAGTGTGTATATGAAAGCTTCCCAGAATTTCCTTTGGAAGAAACTACTGAAAATGATGGCGACCCAAGCACTTTGTCAGCCAATGTCCATGAACAATCATCTCCAGCAACATCAAGTGAAGCCTTCACACCAAAAGAAGGGTCTCCTTACAATGCTCCAATATACATTCCTGATGACATCCCAATTCCATCAGAATTTGAGCTTCGAGAATCAAATATTCCTGGAGCCGGATTAGGAATATGGACCAAAAGGAAGATTGAAGTAGGTGAAAGGTTTGGACCATATGTAGGAGAACATTGCCCAAGTCTTCAAGATCAAAGTAATGGATGGGAGGTAGGAGACTGCATAAATATTTGTCTTTTATTTTCAGTTTTCTAATCTGGTTTATTTTGTTTAACAAAGTATTTTTTGGAATACATTAGAAGTAATGAAAGTTGTAATGTAATGTCTCCATGGAATTATGTTTCCTACAATCTTAATTGACTCTAGCTTTACAAAATTCAAATATCCTTGTTAAGATCAATGATAGTGAGAGCCTTATCTTTTTATACTATTGCAGAACTTAATTTTATGGTTTGTTAATTATATTTTGAATATGTTATACATAACAGGAGAACATATTATACTACAAAAATAAGTTAGCATTATTTTAAAGGTCTAATTTCTAGAATGAATATTTTAGATTAATGTTTTTGAGGATCAATTTGACAGAAAATAGTTTTGTTGGATTTCTGGTTAAAAGATAACTTAAGTATGACCTGGTGATAAATACATATACCTTAGGATCTTTGATAATAACAGAGCCTCATAGATATTATGCATTATAGCATTTTTTTAATTCTGGCCTCAGTAAAGGTTGGAATGTGGAGGTGTCAGGTCTCTGAAGTTAAATGCACTTAGTAAAGGTACCGTAAATCAGTCTTCATCTTTCTTGATAGCAAACTTATTAATGGATATCACCTGTATTTAAATGTAGAAGATGCATACCAGGCATGTTTATTATTATTTTTTTTGGGGGGGGGGGTGAGATACAAGAAATTGATGGCAAGTTACTTTGAAAAAGAAATTTATGGCATAAGTTATTGTAGTCCCACTGACTAGTAATTTCACTACTGTTAAGATTTCAAACTATTATAGCCCACTCTTTCTTCTGTGAGTACCTGTTCATATTTCTTCACTTGTCACTTTTTTGTAACCTTTTAAATGAAATACACCATAACATTGATAAGAGAATAACATAGTCGCTTATAAAATTCATTGAAAAACAATAAAATGTTAAATTATACCCCCATTAATAATGTTACAATTAGTTGAGTTAGTTTTGCATTCTAACCTTTTTGTGCCTCCATTACCAAAACAGCAACAATTTAGAGTTACTGGTGTTATGTTACTTGTAACCCTTAACTTCCAAGCTGGGAATGAGGTCAAAAAATAATGCAAGGCTAGGTCTCACAGGCTACAACTCAAGATGGCAGAACATCAGACCATAGAAAAGTAAAATCAACAGGACTAGATATCATTTCTTAGAGCTAGTGTTCAAAGTATGACAATAGATCAGGCGTGCCTAAACTGCAGCCCGGGGGCTGGATCTGGCCTATGCCGACTAATAATCCAGCCTGGGCTGCCCATAAACATGTTTATGACAGCTGTGATTTCATTTACAGCAATGTTTTGTGCATGTGCGTTTTACTTCTGTTTTTGGTGGGAGGAGAGGAACCATGTGACCAGTACACAGCCTGAAAAATTCGGGAACCCCTGCAATAGATAATAAAAATGAAAAAACTGCTAACAGTTTATAGACAAAAAAACTAAATTAGTGCTGAATAATGGTGGTCGGGCAATATAACCAGTAACATGGTGACAAAGTAGAGCAGAACATAGCTACTGCTTTTCCGTTCAGGGGTCTTATGTCTTTTGGCTATTAATATTATTTTACAACACAGTAGTCTATCCATTTACAACTACAGTAGAGCCCCATATAATGAATGCTTCATACAGCAATTCAATCGTACAACAACAAGGATTTGAAAAAAAAACAGTGCCCCATATAACAACTAAAATTGTTATACGATGCAATGCATCTCTATGGGGGAAATCGTACAATGAAATTTTGTTGTTGAACGATTTATCCCATAGAGATATTCATTGTATGATGCATCGCATAGGGAAAATTGCTATACAATGCATGCATTGTATAGCATTTCCCCCCGTACAACAATGAGCCCTGTGGAACATATTAAAATCGTTGTACGAGGTGTCATGGGAAGACCCCATTTCACTAATGTGTCCAAGATGGAGTAAGCCTGGTTTGTTAGAACTCTCAGAAATATTGGCTGTTATGAGAACAGTGCTCCTAGCAGAGCAGGAAGGTATCTGATTGGTTATATGCAAATTAGCTAGTCAGGAGAGACCCCTTTTGGTATAAAAGGGACTTCGCAGGAATCTTCTAGAGCAGTGTTTCCCAACCTTTGATTTTGGGACTTCAATTCCCAGAAGCCTAAGTCAATTCTCCAAAGCACTGATTAGCCAATGTACTGACTTAGGCTTCTGGGAATTGAAGTTCCCCTGTGGGGCCTGGGTCCCACATTGGGAAACACTGTTCTAGAGGTCTGAGAGGGTTCTGTGGAAAAAAAGAGAAGTCTGAGAGAGTTCTGAGGGAACAGGGTCTGAGGTAAAAGGAGTTCTGAAGGGAAAAAGGAGTATGAGGGTTGAGGTAAAAAAGAGAGTTCTGAGAGAAGAAAGATTTATTTATTTATTTATTTATTTCTTCAACTTGCTATCCCGCCCCAATCGGGTAAAAACCCAACTCTGGGCGGCTTACATAAACAAATTTAAAAAATACATAGCTGAAGACCACAAATCAATATACAGTACCCTATTAACAGTTAAACAGATTTCTGAGGTGGAAGAGAGTTCTGAGGAAAAAGCTTAGGGAATCTTCAAGGAAAAGAAGGGAAGCTTGGCAGAACTAGAGTTACCTTGTGAACTGAATA
The DNA here is from genome assembly GCA_030440675.1 of Furcifer pardalis. Classification (NCBI taxonomy): domain Eukaryota; kingdom Metazoa; phylum Chordata; class Lepidosauria; order Squamata; family Chamaeleonidae; genus Furcifer; species Furcifer pardalis. Next base: position 276,717,984 of record CP126890.1, on the reverse strand, counting down.
ACCCAAAGGACTACTTAAAGATGTTTTCTATGTTGGACTTATATTTATGCAACCTGAATTAATCTACGTTTTTTTGTACTATGTTATGAAACAATAAATCAACGTTTCCCCCCCCCCCGTCTCTTTATTGGGTAAGAGTTAAATTGCATAAGCACAACCCCAAATTCGCTACCAAACTTTTCTCCCTAGTTAATTGCTTTTTCTTTTGATCCGTTGGCACTCAATGGTCTTTGAGTGGGTCCAGGAAGAACAGCTAAGGGTTTTTAGCTGGAGTTTGCAGCCCAGTTCTCTCTCTGGTTTGGCACTGGAAGTTCCTAGGGATTCTTTTGTTGAAAGAAGGGTCCTGGAACGGCAGAACGATAGGGAGAACAGGGAGTAGAGAAAGAGGGCTGGTAGCTGACATGAGGTACCACTGTATATGTCATTTTTGACAACTTCTTCTTCTTCTTCTTCTTCTTCTTCTTCTTCTTCTTCTTCTTCTTCTTCTTCTTCTTCTTCTTCTTCTTCTTCTTCTTCTTCTTCTTCTTCCTCCTCCTCCTCCTCCTCCTCCTCCATGTCTAGGCCAGATGTGAAACTGCCAAAATGAATATCAGAGAGTAAACAAAACAGCAGCAATAATAATAATAATAATAATAATAATAATAATAATAATAATAATAATAATAATAATAATAATAATAATAATAATAATAATAATAATAATAATAATAATAATAATAATAATAATAATAATAATGTGGAACCTTAATGGCTAACTCCTATATTTAAATGTGAGCTTTCATGGATCAAATCTACTTCATCAGACATAAGAGTGAAGCCTCTGTGATATGGTTTCACAGACTAACATGGCTACCACTTCAAACATGCCAAAATGAAGGCACATTTTGGTGAGTTCATTCTGTAGATCCTTTCATCTGACCTAGCGTGAGAAAAATTAGCTGGCAGCACAAGGTTGCCGTTACCAAGGTATCTCTGATTGTGGTTCAAAATACCACAATATTCAAGGAGGAGCCTTCTGTACACCCCACAGATAACTGAGATTTGATAATCCCTCCTCATCTTTCTTTCCTGATACCATGGTTTATCAAGCCTCATCAGAACCCTCTCTTTGCTTCTTCCTATTTCTATAGCTAGGCTCTCTCATCACTCCCCACTTGTAGGCCATGTCTCATCCTAGTTTTTCCATGTCTTGTGGTGGCCTTATCTGGAATTTGAAGCCCCACACATGAAGCCAGACATTGAACAAGCTGACATGACCTCCTTTTTTCTTGTCTCTTGGCACTATCTGCTTTCTTTTGACCCAGAGCAGTAGCTCGGTAGTTAAGAAGCTCACCTTGTTAGCTTGAAGGTCAGCAAGTTGGCAGTTTGAGACCTGGGTACTACATGATGGATTGAGCATCCGTCTCTGTCCCAACTCTTGGGTGCATGAAAGGAGCCTCATTAGGGTGTCTTTCCTGAATGGAATTTCTCCAGCAAAAATCCTTTCAATCCAGAATAATTTCTGACATTAAACTATTATTATTACCCAGAGCTAGAGTAACATGAGCTTTCGAGAATGTTTTGAAATGAAGTATTCTTTCTATAAATTACCTCATTAAAAATTTGCCACTACAAAGCACTTGACCCTTCTGTATATCCAGTGAAAGTTTGCTATTTTATTGCTTCACTGCTTATATTTTTTTTAAAAAAAGTGGCAGTAAGAAAAAGTTCTCTTCTTACACTTTTTCATTCTTCTTGTATATACAAGAAAGCCACAAGGTGGCTCTTTATCACTTTACACTTTGATTTTGCTTCTCACGTGCGAGCAAGGTACTCCATTCTTAACTACATCACCTCATAGTACAAATGTGACATTTCATATGATGTTTGTGATTTACTGCTGACAAAGTACAAGGTGGATGAGGCAAACTATTTCTCTGTATAAATGAAAAATTACATGGTAAAATCATTCAGAAGTCTGCTCAAAATGGAACTAAAACAGTATTAAAACTATACATTTTAACTAATTTGCTATTTATTTGTTGTAACAACACATAGCAGAATAAACCAGTGTCTTCATCTTATTAGGAAGGAAGGAAATTATAATTTGCCTTGCTTTTTTTGCCTGGCTACATTTTTTGTATATTAAAATTTAAAAATATACCTAGTATTCTGATAAATATGAGGATTGAAGTACAGTATAACCCTTACATATAGGTAGCAATTACAATAGCAATTACACTTATATACCTCCCCATAGTACACTCTCTGCTTCCTGCTTCATCTCTGGCCCAACATGCTGGGCACTCATTTTACTGACCTCAGAAAAATGGAAGGCTGAGTAAACCTTGATCCCCATTAGGATTGATCTCACAACCATTTGGCTACAGCAGTACAGCAGTTTAACCACTGTGCCATGAGTGCTCTGTTCATACCAATAGTTATGCCATTTGCCTTCTAGAACCATAATTGAGAAACAGGATTTTGGAAAATATAAATTTGAAGCATGTATAACTTTTACTGTTTGTTAAAAATAAAATAAAATAGGACTATCTACTGGTAAGCCAAAGAGACAAACTAAAACTGAAGTGAAAACCTGTGAATGGAGATGTGAAAATATTTTCTGCATCACCACATACTCCCTATGGCACAGAATGTTGGTTGACCTCAAATGTTTCAGTGATCACCATGCAAAGACTAGTCCTACAAATAGTCTGCAAGATCATGTCAGTTGTCTTTTTGTGTGTCCTGCATCTATTAAATATGTTGCAGGACACATGTAAAAATGTTGTGACATACTTATGTTCTGGTCATAATTAGAGTGCTGGAGAGTATCATAAGAAATAAAGCTATAAATTTGAATTTTATCTTAGTTTGTGACTCCAGAGCTGAGCATCACCTAATCATGTATTGGTTGGCTAAAGCCTAGTCCAAACAAGAGGTCATTGGACAAGGGCAAAGGTCATGCTATTTATTTTTTGCAGTTTATCACTGTGGTTTAGTGGTTGCCAGCAGGCTAATCATACTTTGAGCCAAGAATCTATGTTTACTGAGAAGAACAAAATTGTTTGTTCCCTCATCAACAAATATAATGTATTATGAAAAGAGAAAAACAATTTAAAAAACTAACATAAAAATAATATAATAATAAAAATTCTGTGTCAGAAATTATTTTGGGTTGAAAGGATTTTTTTGTTCGAGAAACTCCTCTCAGGGGATGCCTGAATGAGGCTTCTTTCGTGTCCCACAATCTTTTCCCACTGAAATGGTCCCTATTTATCGACTTGCAATTTCTCGCTTTTAATCTGCTAGGTTGCTAGGAGCTGGGACAGAGATGGGCACTCAAACTGTCATGCAGTAGTCAGGTCTTGAATTGCTGACCTTCCAGATAACAAGGTGAGCTTCTTAACCACTGAGCTACTGCAGTCCCTATAAAAATGAATGAATGAATGAATGAATGAATGAATGGTAATAATAATTGTATGCCATCAAGTTATGATCTTGACCAGATCAAATAGCTCAGTAGTTAGTACTGAGCTGCATATTTAGAGGTTGGAGTTTGATTCTTCAATGTGCCTCCAAGGAGAAGAGAAAGCCTGTGTAGCACTGGGTAAATTGCACAATCCCAGGGTGCCTGGCAGAAGAAGGGAATGGTAAGCTATTTCCCATGAATTCTTTGCCTAGAAAACCCAGGAAAGAATTGACTTGATGGCACACAATTATTATTAAATATATTGTAAAAATATGATTTTACTGTTCTGTGTGTCCTATGATTTATCCTAGAAGGAACCATTTTAGAAATGCTACAAAATTGAATAGTTCATATGGTTTGCATAAATGTATTTCCATACATATGCAAATTTATGCATATATATGGAACTACATGTATTTCACTTGAGAAGGCCTTGTTGCTGGGAAAGGTGGAGGGCAAGAGAAGAAGGGGGCAGCCAAAATGAGATGGCGAGATGGTATTGTAGACACAATGGGCACAGAGCTGAGTGAGTTGAAGAGGATGGTGGAGGACAGAAGTGCCTGGCGGACAGTGGTCCATGGGGTTGCAAAGAGTCGGAATCGACTGTGTAACTGAACAACAAAACATGTATTATCCCTATTCTGTTCTGCAGCTTGTTGACACCTGATTTCATTTACTTCATGTTTGTGAACACATTGTTTCTCCTTAGTGGAATTTGCAATCAATGTGTATTTGTGCATCAACTGAATATGAGTAACGATGGAAACAGAAAGCATAAAACAAGGGCTGAAATCTTGTTGCACAACCTGTGACAGGCATAAATGGTAATGATATCAACATCCAATGCTGCTAACTTTTATTTTAATTTCATTAAAAGCTGAAACCTCAATTTTAGATTCCAAGACACTATTTTATCTTATCATCAGTCAATAGTTAAGAAGCTCACCTTGTTAGCTGGAAGGCTGGCAAGTTGGCAGTTCAAGACCCAGGTACTGCGTGACAGATTGAGCTCCTGTCTCTGTCCCAGCTCTTGGGGACATTAAAGGAGCCTCATTTGGGTGTTCCCTGAGCAGAATTTTTTCCTCAAACATCCTTTCAACCCAGAATAATTTCTGACATAAAATTATTATCAGCCAGTCAATGCTAGAATCCCAGTCTGGAGGTAGGACCACTATCAGCAACTTTCCAATATTAAAGACTTTCTTCCTGAGCTGAGAGGGGCTGAGAGGGGCCTAGTGGTTAAGATGCTAAACTTGATGACTGGAAAGCCAGCAGGTCAGCAGTTTGAGTCCAAAGTGCTGCTTTGCTCCTGCCAAACTAGCAGTTCGAAAGCAAGAAATTGCAAGTAGATAAATAGGGACCACTTTGGTGGGAAGGTAACAGTATTCTATGCACTCTGGTGTCTAGTCATGTCTGCCACATGTCCAGTTCTGGCTCTTTGGCTGTAAAAGGACATGAACACTGAACCGTATAGTCGGATATGACTGGCTTTCGAGCACCAAGAATGACCTTTAACTTTACCTACCCAATCAAAACCATGAGTTACGCCTGTCAAAGAGTGGTGATTTCACCAGCAGGGATATTTTCAGTAGTTTAAGACTTCTTCCTTCTTTCCTATGGCTTCCACAGCTTCTACACAATGAAATTGGTTGCCTGTGAATCAGGCAACCATTGGGACAGAAGAAGCATTCTTTAATTACTAGAAATCTCCCCTGCTGGTGATGTCATCACCAGAGGAGTAGCGTGGCAGGGGCGGTGGGGGTGGCCCACCGTGGGTGGCACTTTTTGGGGGTGGCAAACTGACGTTTCTCCCGCTTGCCCTCTTGTTCTCCATGTTTTTCATGGGGAAGCAACATCCTCAAAATAACATCTTTGCCGACCCCCCTCCCCTTCTGCCTCAAGATTGCTGCTTCTCCTCTGGAGGCTGCAGTGGTGAGGATGATGGGGAAGCTTGTCTGACTGGGGCTCCTTCTCTGCTGGGGGGAGGGGCTTGGTGAGAGTGGGACCCGGGAGGACATGGCAGTGGGCAAGGGGCCACTGCAGGGATGGGTGTCAGAAGCCTCCACCACCACTGGCATCCTGGGCAATGCCCAGGGGGTGGCAAATATGGACTATGCCACTGGTCATCACCCTTCTACAAGCATATTATGGAATGTATTTTAGCTATTAAATGCAAAAAAATTACCAAAATGTCAATTTAAGGAACAAGCAGTACTCAAGCTTGTACTTTGGTGTTCTGCTAAGTCCCACATGAATAATTGGCAGCTGACAAAGTGCTTTTATTTGACTTCCAAAAGAAGTAGCATAATTTCCTTGAAGAGTTGAATAGATCAGAGAAACTTAATGAAGTCTATTTTGGAATAGTAGCCATGTTAGTCTGTGTTTCAGGCATATCAGAAAACAAAATAACATAAACAAATCAAAATAAAAAACACTGTAGCACTTTGAAGACGAAATGCTATATTTTTATTGTTAACTTTCGTGGATCAAGTCCACTTCTTCAGACAAGGAGTGAAACTTACAGGCATGGTTTTTATACACCAAATTCAGGGGTCAAAGGGAGAAGGGTGTGTTCAAGCAAAATGACAGACAAGCAAGCACAACAATACATTTTCCCCACAGTCATTAGCAACAATAGATTATTCAGATTAGCTCTAAATGTCTCCCTTTCAATCTCAAAGGTGCTGAGAAAGCCCATTCTGCATGCCAGAAAACAAAAACGCTGTACCTGGTTGCTTCCTGTTTTGCTAAAGAGAATTGGCAGGAAGGTTGTAATATAATATATAAAATATCTAGCAGCATATAGCAATCTGTGTATCAAATTTGATAATGTCCCAGAAACCCTTCGCTAATATTTAATCCCCTGTGATGAGTGTCTAACAGATGGATGTACAGTAATACCTCATATAACATTAGTATCGAATAACACTAAAATCGCATAACATTAAGGAATCTGGGGGGAAGAATTGCATCAGATAACATTAAGATCCTATGGGATGCTTCAGATAACAACTGCTAAAGCCTGTGTGGTTACAATGTATCTCTATGGATCCCATAGAGGATCAGATAACACTAAAAATCATATAACACCAAGACTTGTGGAACCAGGTTTTAGTGTTATATGAGGTTTTACTGTATTTGATTTCTGCTGTCTCCCTTTCAATCCTAGTTTTGTAATTTCTCTGTTCCAGAATTATAACTTTCAGGTCTTAGATAGAGTGTCCAGTGATTTACTACAAGACAGGCCCAGAAGGGAAAGCAATCACACACCACTGGTTGTCACCTTCAGCCCTCAACTTAAACCCCTCCCATGCATAATGAGGGAACTCCAACCCATCTTGGACAAGAGTGTTTCACTTTCCAAATCCCTTGGTGACAGACCCCTACTCGCTTATAGACAACCCTCTAATCTCAAACAACTATTGACACACAACAGACTACAGAGAGGTGGAGCAGATATGGGAACTAGACCCTGCTGCAAATCCAGATGTCAACTATGCCTTCACTTTCGCTCTGGAAACAGTATTACTGGACCCAACGGTACCACACATAACATTAAAGGCAGTTTTACTTGTGCTTCTGCCAATGTGATTTATGCCATCTCTTGCCAAAAATGTACATCTGTGCTTTATATAGGACAAACAGGACAATCTTTACGCAAAAGAATGAATGGGCACAAATCAGACATCTGGAATGGGAACACAGAGAAACCTGTCTCAAACCAATTCAATCTAACTGGACACTCTATCCAAGACCTGAAAGTTACAATTCTGGAAAAGAATTCCAGCCCCCAAAGCTGTCTGAGGGGGTGTGACCCAGACCCTGGCTTAAAAAGGTTAAGAACTCCTGGGCTACATTAAGGTGTCTGTAAGGTATCTGTAAGATGATGGAATCAAATTATTGCATTCTGTATGCCAGCAGATTTGGAAAACACAACAATGGCCACAGGATTGGAAAAGATCAGTATACGTTCAAATCCCCAAAAAGGGTAATGCCAAAGAATGTTCAAATTATCGAACAATTGCGCTCATCCCACACGCTAGCAAGGTCATGCTCAAGATAATACAGGATAGACTGCAGCAGCATGTGGAGACAGAATTACCAGAAGTGCAGGCAGGGTTCAGAAGAGGCAGGGGGACTAGAGACCACAATGCCAACATATGTTGGATCATGGAAAAACAAAGGAATATCAGAAACAAGTCTCCTTCTGTTTCATTGATTACACTAAGGCCTTTGATTGTGTGGACCACAACAAAATGTGGCAAGTTATTAAAGAGATGGGAATACCAGAGCACCTTATATATCTCATGAGAAATCTGTACATGAATTAAGAAGGAACAGTTAGGACAGAATACGGAAGGACAGAGTGGTTTGGAAAAGGAGTAAGACATGGCTGCATTTTGTCACCCTGCTTATTCAACTTATACACAGAGCACATAATGCGCAATGCAGGGATGGAGGAATCACAATTTGGGATCAAAATTGCTGGGAGAAACATCAACAATTTGAGATATGCAGATGATACCACTCTAATGGCAGAAAGAGAGGAGGACTTTAAAAAGCTCCTGATTAGGTTGAAAAAAGAAAGTGCAAAAGCTGGCTTGAGACTCAATATAAAGAAAACCAAGATAATGGCAACAGGCCCTATCAGTCCCTGGAAAATAGATGGGGAAGAAATAGAAGCAGGTGACTGATTCTTGGGAGACAAGCTATGAGAAACCTGGGGAACATAGTTAAAAGTAGAGACATCACATTGAAAACAGAAATTCGCATAGTCAAAGCAATGGCATTCGCGGTGGCAATGTATGATTGTGAGAGCTCAACCATAAGGTAAGCTGAGTCCAGAAGAATAGATGCCATTGAGATGTGGTGTTTGGAGGAGAGTTTTGAGATTCCCCAGGACAGTGAGAAGAACAAATAGGTCAATCTTAGAAGAAATTAACCCCAACTGCTCCTTAGAAGGTCAAATAGTAAAGATGAAGCTAAAGTACATTGGACATCAAATGAGAAGAGAGGATTTGCTTGGGAAAGCCTTCATTCTGGGAAGGGTGGAGGACAAAAGAAGAAGGGGGCAGCCAAAAATGAGATGGCTAGATGGTATTGTAGACACAATGGGCACAAAGCTGAGCGAGTTGAGGATGGTGGAGGACAGAAGTGCCTGGAGGACAGTGTTCCATGGGGTCGCAAAGAGTCGGAATCGACTGTGCAACTGAACAACAAAAAGGTGAACGTCAGGGGACTAGGTTGGGAATCCCTGCATTAGATAATGCTCAGTGGGTTCTGTATTTCTATTCAGTGATTGTTGCTACTGCCACTGAATCTGTCCTGTTGTAATTTGTGTGGTTTTTTAAAATTAACAGTGAGAATTCCATTGCATATTTCCCCTAACATTAACACCATCAGCATGACTTTTAGTGGATTATAACAGTTTAAGAAATCATCATGGTTATTTCCTATTGTGCATCAAATCACACAAGTTACACAATAACAAATTGCCACTGCCAACTTCTTAACTAATGGCAGTTTGCTGATGTAAAAGATGCCTGTGATATGATGTCAGCTAGAGATATGACATCCCCCCCCCCCCGAGTTTTGGACTCTGCATTTAAACATCCTCTATTCTGGAAGTTCTGTTGCCAGACACACAGGAGGACAGCCAAGTAGAAGGATAGGCCAAGCTTTGACTTAGCTTTGTGTTAGGAAAGGAGGTACATGCTGTGATGGCTATCTCTCAGAATACCAATTAAGATTTGTAGTACAGTACAGCAATTTTTTTGAGAAAGTCATCAACCCCCAACATTTTGGTACTGATTTTTTTAAAGTAAGTAATTGGAGTTGAAACAGCTCTTGAAGAAGGAGTGGTACCACCACTTCTTCCTTCTTCAGTCCAGGAGATTCATTTGAGTTCCTTCATTTTTCACTCCATGAAGACCTAGAACACAACTGCCCTCCCACTCCTTCCTGGGAATGGGTCCCCAGTTAATAGATAAACAAAATGAATAAGGAACATTTTTGGATACTAATATTTCTTCTGGAACGAAAAGGACATGCACTGCTTCATTGCTGTTATCTACTTCAGTTAAGAGGTGGTCATAGAAGTCATGCTGATGCTGTGGGTAGGCTTGGGCCAATACCCTGTAATGAAAATGGGAGACTGATTGAATCACACATCTCATCTGTTAACTATGTCTGGTTCTATGTATGAAAGTGGCAGCGCAGTGGTAAGAACATTTTAACCATAACATTGTGTCAGGTGTGTGCTGGGCACCATGAGAGGCTGCTGGACAGAGGTGAGGGGTGGCGACCAAGGGACGGGGGATGGGCTGAGGCCTGTCCCTGGGAAGTGCTTGGCGGGCGGCACTTTAGAATAAGCCATTGCTTGAAGCTGAAGGAGGGAGCTTGGAGCAATGGCTTAATCTAAAGTGCAGCACACCAGGCAGATTAAATAATAATAAAATTATTATTTGTGTCCCAGGGTGTCAGAGACGAGGGCACACTGGGATGAATCCCCCTGTCCCAGTGGCCCAGCCCATGCCTGCATTGCATCCTCTTCCAAACATGTAAAGTTTGAGTAACAATTTTCTCAAACCATATGGATTATTTTCGGTCTGTAATACTGGGTTTGAAGCATGCCTATTCTGACAGCTGCTTTTGTAGAGAAACAAAATACTGTCAACATATGGGCAAATTTTGCCCAGACCATAATTCCTGCTTCTGGAAGGATATGTTTGCCTTGAACAACAATGGATGGCACTACAAGGAAACAATAAACAGTACATTACAGTGAAATGTTGATTAGAACAGTAATTTTTCAATCAAAATTTCACTTTGATAATGCTGTTGGATATTTCATTGTAGTGCCATCCCATGCTGTTCAAGCCAAACTTGGTCCAGCAATGTCTGAATTAAGGATAGACCAATAGCATAATTACTTCTGATGATAATATGGGAGCATCCATCCTAAAAAGTGCTTAATTCTTTACATAAATCTGTGAGACAGTGTTAGTTGTAGTGGTTTAGGGAGTGGTGGGATTCAAAAAAATTTACTACCCACTCTGTGGGCATGGTATGTTGGGCATGGCCAGGGGAAAGCCCTATGTTGCACCCAAATTATGACTATTTCAAAACTTGGATGGGCAGGGCCAACCAGAACTTCTGCTACTGGTTCTGGCAAACTGGTGTGAACCTGCTGATGCCTACCACTGGATTTAGGTATCTGTCCTGGAGCCAAAGACTGTGTAGCCATGGGCAAGCTGTACAGTCTTGGTCTTGGATCATCCATAGAAGCTGGGCATGGTACACAACTTTTGAATATTCTCTACCTAGAAAATCCTGAGAAAGGTTACCATAAGTCTTGATGACATGCAATTATTGTTCTTGTTGGCTGTAGTATTTATGCTATTATTCTAAAATTATAAAGAGATCCTGCCCTTCTTTCAATTATCTTGCTTGAAAGCGGTGAAGGCAAAACAGCACCCTGAGATGCCTGCCAGGGAGAAGAGATACTTGCAGGTGAGATAACTGAAAGAAAGGCACAGAGGCAGTGAAATAACTCTTTGCAAAAATCCCTTGGCTCACCTTGAAGTTTGGGGGACAAGGAGTCATCTTCAGCCCTTTTCCTTGAAAGCTAGGAGGGAACAAGAAATACCCATATCTAAGAAGCCAAACCTCCACTATACACTGGGACAGAGGATTCCTTCTTCACATGACTGCAAAGGGTTAATTGCATAGGGTCGGTATTCCTAGAGAGGAAGGGAACAGGGTGGACAGAAAGTGAAGAGTCCTCCACTGCAAAGGTCCTCCTGCAAAATAAGTCCCTTCCCATCTCCTGTTTTTCTCCTTCTGGAGGGAAATGGAGGCCCCTCTTTAGAACATTCTTCCAAGGGATCCACATGAGGGGTTTGAGGGTGAGTCTACTGCAGTGGTGTGTGTGTGTGAGAAGGGAAGAGTGGGGTGACCTCAGGGGGAGGAAGGGTGGTTTCAAGAGTGGCCCAAGAAATTTTATACAAAAATAAAATAAAGTAGTCTTTTGCAAGAAGAATCACACTAGGGGGGGGGGGGAGCTCTTGACTACAGTTTATTTTAAACTGATGAAGCCTGTCCACCTTATATGGGGATTCTGCAGAGTCCTAGAGCCGTGGTCTCTCTGATAGCCCCATCTGACACTTGCACAGCTTGAAGAATGCAGTACAGTAACAATCATAAAATATAACCTCACAAAACAACCAAAGCAGAACACAGACTAACTCTCCTCAACTCACTCAGGTCTGTGCCGATTGTGTCTACAATACCATCTAGCCATCTCATTTTTGGCCGCCCCTTTCTTCTTTTGCCCTCCACCTTTCCAAGCATTAAGGCTTTCTCAAGTGAATCCTCTCTTCTCTTTTGGTGTCCAAAGTACTTTAGCTTCATCTTTACTATTTGACCTTCTAAGGAGCAGTCAGGGTTGATTTCTTCTAATATTGACCTATTTGTTCTCGCTCTCCAGGGGACTCTCAAAACTCTCCTCCAGCACCACATCTCAATGGCATCTATTCTTCTGTACTCAGCTTTCCTAATGGTCCAGCTCTCACAACCATACATTGCCACCGGGAATACCATTGCTTTAACTATGCGAATTTTTGTTTGCAATGTGATGTCTCTATTTTTCACTATGTTCCCCATGTTTCTCATTGCTCATATATACTTTAAAAAGTTACAATTATGAAAGTTACAATTCTGGAACAGAGAAATTACAAAACTAGGATTGAAAGGGAGACAGCAGAAATCAAATACATCCATCTGTTAGACACCTATCACAGGGGACTAAATATTAGCGAAGGGTTTCTGGGACATTATCAAATTTGATAAACAGATTGCTATATGATTTTATATATTATATTACAACTTTCCTGCCAATTCTCTTTAGCAAAACAGAAAGTAACCAGGTACAGTGCTTTTGTTTGTTTTCTAACATGCAGGTCAAAAGTTGATCAGAGACCAGAATGGGCTTTCTCAGCAACCTTGAGATTGAAAGGGAGTCATTTAGAGCTAATCTGAATTGTTGCTAATGGCTGTGTGAAGCTGTATTGTTGCTAATGGCTGTGTGAAGCTGTATTGTTGTGCTTGTTTGTCTGTCATCTTGCTTGACCACAACCCTTCTCCCATCGAGCCCCTGAATTTGGTATATAAAGAACATCCCTGTAAGTTTCATTCTTTGTTTGAAGAACTGGACTTGATCCATGAAAGCTAACAATAAAAATAAATCAGTTAGTCTTTAAAATGCTACAGTTTTTTATTTTATTTTATTTTGTTTTGTTTTCTGATATACACTTTAAAAATAAGCTTCTAAATCGCCATTCTTTATTTCTGAAACTGAAATAGAATCCCCAAACGGAAGGATTTAATAATTTTCCACTGCAACAATTTCTTACCAAGGATCTTCTGTAAATTGCTATCTGTCTTCAAATATGTTTTTTTTTGGGGGGAGGGGATGTTATAAGTAGACTGTGAAAATGTTGTTCAGTACTTTCCCCTGTGAGTGAGAAGATGTGTTGGAAGATTACCAGAGGCAATACACGAGTGTAGCTAATTTGTAAAAAAATAAAGTCAAAGGCTATTAAATAGTTGAAAACACAGTAAGAGGGCTAGTGAGAGATAAGGCACTATTTTTTTTATACAGGGCAAACCCTGGATAATTTTGCACATTGCAACTTCATTTGATACTTATTATTATTATTATTATTATTATTATTATTATTATTATTATTATTATTATTATTATTATTATTATTATTATTATTATTATTATTATTATTATTTATTCAATTTATATGCCGCCCTACTCGGTGCAACCGACTCAGGGCGGCTCACAAAACTCACAAATATAACATTCAACACTATAATCAATTAATAAAACATTTCAGTTTTCAATTAATAAAACATGTTCAAGTTCTTCTATACTTTTCATTTAATCATTGTTTATTTGAAACTCACTGTCTAAAATCCTGTCATATATTTCTTCCTGTGTAATGCCAGCAGTGTACTTGTGTGGTGAATTGCTGTATTGGGGAAAAGTGTGCCTTAACCAGGGTTGCTGCTGGTGTTGGTCATAAAACACAAAGTAAATCTCTTCCTCCTCCTCCTCCTCCTCCTCTTCCTCCTCCTTCTCCTCCTCTTCTTTATCCAAATCCGAACATTGGTGATCATCATGGCGATCAGCCATGAAGACTGTCCTGAGAGTATAATGCAGTGGCTTTTCACCTGCCTTCTGCATTGTAGCATGACACCCATACCACTAATCCAGTTCTGTGAGTCACTTTCTGGTGCTGAGCCCTTTTAGAACCCAAAGTCCTTATCAGCCCAAGGCCAGTATTGATGAAGCTGTAGCTCTCCATCAAGACAGATTCAAGTGGATTTAATCCACTTGGGGACATCATCTTTTCCTGTGGACTTAGGCACCCAAGACAATTAGTCATCAGGGTTGTCAGGTTAGTTAACTGTCATCTGATGCTTGGCACTGAATCGTTGGCAGTATGGTCTACTTCAGGGATTCTCAACCTGTGGCCAATGGTCTGGATGCAGCCCACAACACCATTTCACGTGCCCCCCCCTGTCTCCAGCACACCAAGAAGTGCCATGTGTGGAGGAAGGGCAAAATGGCAGTCCATTCCCTGAATGACGTGGCCCTTCATTTAAAAGGTTGAGAACTCCTGGTCTACTCTATTACCATAGCAGGATAACCTGGCCAGGCTGGTAATCTCAGTAATAAAAAAAATATCATTAATAAAAAAAAAATGCTTCCAAAAGTGGGAGAGTCCTAAATATATAGCAGAGGTATGGAGGGAAGGTCTCCCAGAACAGACACACTGATATTGTTCAATAGGGCCTATAGTGGGAAGTTCAAATGTAAGTAACTGAATATGAACATGAGGACATATATTAACTGCAGATACAGGCACATACAGAAGAACAAGGAGTCTTTCTTTCATAGTTCAGAGGTATCATTGCATCTCTTCCTGGTAGACTGCATGAATCATACATGATCAAGAAGTGTTTATCTGTTAGTATGTCTCCACTTCTTCTGACCTGCTGGCAGGAAGAGTTGACCTTCTCCTGCTTCCACCAGCACATGCAAGTTAAGAAGGCATTTCCTATTGCAAGCCAAATCTTACAATTAGTGTGTGACAGGAAATGGCTATGTTGACTTTTTTACTTGTGGCAATTCAGCACTGAAAGTTATGCTACATAATGATAGCAGTGATTATAACTAATATGATTCCAGTCATTGAGTTTCCTAATTTCTTGTGTGTTGCACCTTTATTTCAGGGTTGCCATTCCATGTTATCTTCAAATCACACTGGTGGCAGACCACTTCTGGTTATATCCTCTTGTCAATGAGGCTGGGCATGCGTGTCTGATTTCAGCAGGGAGAGGTCTAGAAATATTTTAAAAATCAAGGGGGGGGGGAAACACCTTATTTTGGTGCCTTTGTCCCTATGTTTCCAAAAATAAAACATGTGTGGCACACTTTAAGCATACATTTGAGTTGTGCTTACTTACTCTAAGATGTAATTTGGCCCCCAAAATAGGAATATGGTAATATCACATGAAAAAAATGGCCTCAGGCCAGGTTCTCCCCATCTTTCTTTAATGAAATATGTAAATGAGTTCAGTGCCATAGGAAGATATAGAATTTTAAAGAAGAAGAAAAGAATAATAAAATTGAACTAAAGAAAACTGACACACACCCATAATTCTTCCCATTAAATAAATGCCTCATGAAAGAATTTATTACAGAAAGATACATTATGCAAGCTGGGATTCAAAGATGAGTTCCTTGCATTAAGTACAGTAGATGCCATTAAGGAAAACAGTCAATATGTCACTAAGCCACAGCCTGTAAAATTAAATTGATTTGGTAAATGTAAGTAAGATAGATCTGTTTGCTTTCATCATCAATTTTGAGGGGGTGAACAGGTGATGTCACCAACCTGGGAGCGATAAAGATGCAGGACCATCTGGAAAGCCTAGTGATGAATGGGCAACAGCTTTTGGATAGTGACAGTGCAGTGGCACTTTGTCACTTGGGATGCAGTACTTAATAACTTTTCAATACTATCATAATAAATTTCACTGCCTTATTAATATAGAAATGGTGAGTTATTACTGTGATGGCCATTGTAAATAACAGGAGATGCAGTTGTCAAAAGCTGATTGTTTGGGCATGTTTCTTTAAGTAATGCAGTTGACTTAGGATACTCCAAGTGTGTTTATAGTAAGTGGAGTTTATTACTCTTGTCAAAAGAAAAAAAGGGAGGTGCTCAAAAACTACATCAAATCTATAAAATAATAAAATAAAGTTTAAGATCTAAGCTCATTTCCCCTCTTCAGATTGTGTAACTTAGGATGTAACTCATCTTTAATAACAATATTTTAAAATAAAATATCTATATAATAATGTCCTTCCCTAACAAACAGAAATAATCTTTTTGTTTATTTGTTCTTTCATCTACAATGGAAAAACTAATGAGGTAGCTGCTTTTCATTAACAGGTTAAAGTTGATTTTAAATCTTGTCATTCTTTAGTTGATTCGGGAAAGAGGAGAAATGAGCAGATGCAGCTAATAGTATCTAAAGACAAAGAAATATGGACAAAATTATAACCATGTGTCACAAAACAGTGGGCAAGAAAGATCATCTGGATGTGTTTGATGAAAGCCCTGGGTTGCTCTGTGACATGGACATCATCCTGACATCTTGAAAGAAACAAAATGCGTAGATAGATGGAAAGAGAAGATGAATGATCTAGATCAATCATTTAGCCCTATTCAGCTTGTTATGCCATTGTTCCACTGGAAGATAATTAAATCAGTGATGTCTTTCTTATTTGTTGAAAGGGTGGCAATAATTTGCAAAGAATATTGAGAGCACCCCTAACATATTATTCTGTTGTTGTTTTTTTAAAAATGGCATACTGACTTTGCCTTTCAGACGTGTGCTTTGTGCGCCTTTAATTAAATGTCTTTTCTTTGCATTTCTGTAACTGCTGAAAAGAGAGCCAGCAGTCTATTAACAGGCAATAAAGTTCAGGAAGCCTACAACTAGTTTCTTGGGTCAGAGGTGAAAACTGCATGCAAAATGAAACAAAGGTGTGTTTTGATGGCTCAACAAGCAGTGAAGAGACAGAGCACAAGTGCACACTGGGAGAGTGTGACATTCTTAAAGAGAAGCCAGGGAGGAGCTGCCTTGTTTAGTCCATATGTAATGAAAGTAACCAATCCTGGTATTGGTAATTTTTTTCCAGTCAGAAGCTGGGTTTGATATTTTTGTGCTCTGGCAAAATAATGCTTCTCTCTTTATTCCATGCTGCAAAACCACACATATTCTTCCTGTGCTTCTGTTCTGTCCTTCAGCCTCTTTATGTAGCAAGTCAAGCCTCTGTAGGGGCCTTTCCCATCCCTCCCCCATCCTTACAGCTGTGCCACACAACCCCTCTTGAGCTAATCTTTCCTCTTAGCCTCCTTTTCTGCTAATATACTAAACAAAAATGAGTGCCTGCCTTTCGAAACCAACAGTTGCAGGATCTCCATACATACTGAATGCATATCTTTCTCTCTGTCTGCATGGATATTCATCAACTGGGGCTGATAGCAAACACTGAAAAGATTGAAATATAAGATACAGTATTGTCTACTTTTCTCATAAATGTAAATAATTGTTTATTTTTAAAAAAGATATTTATATCCCAGTTTTCTCCCAGAAGATGACTTATCAAATTGGTAAAATGGCAGCTACTATTTAAATCCAACAATACACAATATTATTAAAAACTGAATTAACCAATAACTGGCTCATTGTTTTAAAAAATTACATTACATGATATTATAGTCAAAGCAATGGTATTCTTGGTGGTAATATGTGGGTGTGAAAGCTAGACCACAAGGAAAGCTGAGCGCAGAAGAATAGATGCCTTTGAAATGTGGTGTTGGAAGAGAGTTTTGAGAGTACCCTGGACAGCAAGGAGAATGAATAGGTCTACAGTATCTTAAAATAAATCAACCCCGACTGCTCCTTGGAATGTCAAATACTGAAGATGAAGCTAAAGTACTTTGGACATCAAATGAGAAAAGAGGATTCACTTGAGAAAGCCTTGATGCTGTGAAAGGGCAAGGGCAAAAGAAGAATGAGGCAGCAGAGAATGAGATGGCTAGATGGTATTGTTGGGCACAGAGCTGGATGGGTTGATGAGGATTGTGGAGGATAGGGGTGCCTGGTGTGGAATGGTCCATGGGGTCACAAAGGGCCAGACTCAACTTTGCTACTGAACAACAACAACAAATATCATAAAATTCCAGAGTGACCACTGTATATGTGGTAGTTTGCCACCTTATTCTGTTTGTTTGGTACTGATCCTTTTAGTTGTGGTACACAGAGGTACACAGCAAGGACAGGTGTAATGATACATGTACTGTCTAAATTTATGGCATTGGGGTTTTTGGGATGGATGTTTGAACCAGTTCAACTACAATAAGACAACATGCTATGCAACCAATATCACCAGTTTTAATGGTGATATAGTAACATAACAATTTTGCTTTGAAGTGGATAGAAACGGAAACAAGATGGGGGGAGGGGGAAAACTTACATGACCAATTCTTAGTCCTCGCTATTCTTTTTGACTGCATGTAGAAGCATATTGATATTTATTTATTTTTATTGGGTAAACCAGCCTGAGAAGGCAGGATAAAATTATAAATAACAGCAAAAGCATAGTCTATGCACTTTGCACAAAGACTGTGTGCGCTTTAGTGTTTGCATATAATGTGCTGTCAAGTTGCATCCTGCTTAGATCTAGACAAAAATAAAAACAAAGGAACAAAAGAAAACAAAATATTGCAGCACCCTAAAGATTAATGGTTATATTTGAATGTGAGCTTTCATGGGCACGTCTCTTTCTTCTCACCAAGTAATTTTGCCAGTACAACTTCCCAGTGATTTTCTGTAACCAAATGGAGATTTGAACTCAGGCCTCATGAATTCTATTCAGGCTCACTGGGCACTTGCACAAATGTATGTGTTTGTTTGTGGGAATTGTATATACTTAATGAAAAATGTCCCATTTTTTTCAATATGGTTTGCTGTCAGATAAAGTTGCAATAGACTGCAGCCTTAAATGTTCTACAAAAAGGAAAAGACTGGCCCCTCAGGAAGCTTCTTCTTCCAGAAATACCCTGCCCCTCAAAATGCAGGGGTCAGGAGCCTGTAGATTTTAATGTCTGGAAGCTTGATATGGGGTCAGGAAGTTTCTTATATGACCTGTTTTGAGAAAGTAGGTATCCCTTTATAGAGGGAACATTAAACAATTCTTAACTAACACAAATTGCAGTCTGATCTCATATTCATTCTATAGTAATCAACAGATCCCTTTGAAATTGGTAGAAGTTTGTGAAATTGAAAAATAGTGTATATGAATCTCAAAAATATTCTCAGAAACTGACTTTACAAATGTGTGAGACAGTTTCTAGTTCTGTCTCAAAAAATCTTATATCTCCTTATTCCTTAACTTTTTTTTGTCCCAGTCCTAGAGACCCCCTCATTTCTGTGGGAGAAAGAAAACAACTGCTATGAAGTAATACCAAGACAGTCTCAGTTTTGGCCTATTGTTAAATACGAGAGAAGATTTTCTTATATATTACAGAAGAGTCTGGCCAGGTTATCTTGCTATGGTAATAGAGTAGACCATACTGCCAATGATTCAATCCCGAGTGACAGGTGGCAGTTAACTAACCTGACAACCCTGAGGATTAATGGGCTTGGGTGCCGAAGTCCACAGGGAAGGGTGATGGTCTCCAAGTGGATTAAATCCCACTTGTATCCAATTTGATGGAGGGCAGCAGCTTCATCAATACTGGCCTGGGGCTGAGGACTTTGTGTGCCAAAAGGGCTCAGCACCAGAAAGTGACTCGCAGAACTGGATTAGTGGTATGAGTGTCATGCTGCAATGTAGAAGGCAGAAGAAAGGCCACTGCATTATATTCTCAGGACAGTCTTCATGGCTGATCACCATGATGATCGCCACTATTTAGATTTGGTTACGGCCAAATAAGAAGAATTAAACTATTTATATTAATAGCTTTATGGAGGTTATACCAAACCTTAGCCTAAAGTTCTTAACCATATATGATGGGGGCGGGGATGCATCAAGAGTAATCTCAGCGGCAATCTTTCTCATTCTGAGGTAGTGTTTTGCTAAATATGGGGGAAGGTAAACAACAGTCATGCCAGTTGGTGGCAGTCCATTCTGTTCCCACAGCAGACCAAAATAGTATTATTGTTATGGTCCAGAACAATGATCATTCTACTCCTTACACATTAATAATAAATATTTTGGTCTGAGGATTCTGGACAGAGGTGTCTGGTTCCTTCCTAGTGTAGAAATAAAGCAGTTATTCATCCTGACTTTCCTAATTCTTTCAGTCTTCTTTCATTCCTAAAACAAATAGTCTGTGCTTTATAAATGTGTGGGTGGACAGTACATTTTTTAAAAATTTTACTTGCTTCTTATTTTGTTTTTAATGTTTTTTATGTAGCAGTTGTCAAATTTGTGAGAGCCACTGTGGTTAGTCAGTAGAGCGATGGGCTCAGGAGACTTGGGTTCAAATGTCAACTCCCGGGGTGCTACATTGGTGAAGCTACTCTTTAAGTATCTTCTATGGTATGAAAACCCAATTAGGGTCAGTATAATTCAAGTGCAATTTGATGATATCTGTACTTTGCTGCCGCCACTCATCATCATCTTTGAACTACAGAGCTGAAAGGAACCCAATGGATCAAGTCCAGCCCCTGTCAAGGAGACAGAGCAGGGAATCGAACTTTTATCCTCTGGCTCCACCTGTGAGTCATCTGGTATTTCTGATCAGGTTACAAGTAACAACTTTTCTACTGTATAGTATTCAGGAACAAACTAGATCATATCGTTAGCATGTGGTCCAAAGCAGGTCATCTTTAATTGCTTCTGTTGATTTCTATTGTAATTACCACACATATCCCATATTTGCTTAGAACAGAGTCACACTGTTCTAAGGGGGCTGAACTGGTGGTTCCCCTGCCATTTATAGCTGCTGTAAACGTGTTTATGATAGCCACGGATGCATTTATGGCTGATTCCGTCAGCAGTGGTGGCTGTGGCTGGAGCAAGGTGGGGCCCAGAATGCTTAGCACCACAGGCTATATCTGGACTGCAGGCTGTAGGTTGCTTACCCCTGGCTTACAGACATCAGACTCCTAATTTACCCTTATATCTGGGAAAGCATGAAAGTAGTTCAGAGGTTCTGTGGGAACAGGATACTCCCATATGAAAACAATATTCCCAAAGTTTGGGTGTCCTTACAGATGGAATGGAGTTTACATAGTTCTTTGGAACGTGCACCTTTAGGTTCCTAAATTTATGCTTAAGAAACATCATTTGTTGTACAAGGAACCTGTCTCTAGCTCCTTACTTAGGAAGAGAATTCCTAAGAGAATGCAGACCTCAAAGAATTCATTACAAGACTTACTTATCTGTCATGCTTTCAATCATTAAACAATTGGTAAAGGCAAATTTTCTTGTACTTTCTGCTCTCGCTCTCTTTTTTACATAACATGGATTTGTCTGATAAAACCTACAAATCCATAACAGCATTTCATCTCCTATTGCTGACCCTGTTCTCCGCTAAAAATGTTAGAGGGGACCACATACTTGCCTTAATGTTGAGAATTATAAATAATTTAATGCAACAGGTTTAAGTTACCATTTCTATGGAAAAGAGAAAAGCTTAGCATGATCCTGGTTTTCCTTGGTTTCCTCTCATTCTTGAGCAGAGCAGAGGTATTCACATTTCTTTGTCTAACAGCTTTATAATGTCTTAAGAGATTAACAGTGAACATGAATGAGAACCTGAGGATTAGATGAAAAAAAGAAGAGGGGTGGGGGAAAGAAAAGAAAAACTGCCATCTCGTACCTTGTTTTCAGATTTTAGAGTTGTTTTTTCCAGCATTGCCAAATAAGTATAAAGAAAGAGGAGATAATAAGGTCCAGAGTCCCCAACGTGTTTAGTGATTCAAAAAATTCAGATGACATGTCAGAACCGACAGACTGATGGAACATTATGTGGCAAGGCCTACCTTTTTAATTTTTTTTTGGTCTTATGCTAAGCTTTCACCCTGAGTGAATGCAGATGTTATCACAGGATCCCAGACCAACAGTCAGTGAAATGTGACAAGCTGTCAGCAAAGTTACACTACACTGAGTTTGTTAAACTATCCCAAAGCTTTATACGCACACATTTTATATAAAAGTGCTTAGTTCAGTCTATCAGGGATGGGAGGGGTTGGAAGTAGAGAGAAGAAATACCCTTTTTGAGCAATTTCTTTTTTGTCATCTATTATATGATCTTGAACACTTAACCCTGAGTTTTTTTCTTCTTCCAAGGGGTTGTGCAGCTATCAATAATGTTTCTAGAATGAAAATCTAGTTCAGGAATATCAAATGCTGTGTCAGCCATCTATTCAGTAACAGAAGTTTCTACTGAGGTTGCCAGATCAATAGTTTGAAAGCAAGGGACATGTTGAAGCCATTAGGTCTGAACTGAGGGGCATCCATTATTTTCTGTAGGACTTTGATGCTCTGGAATCAAAGAATGACTCCCTAAAACAGGGCTGCCCAAAGTATGGCCAGATCTGGCTCCCAATGCCAATTCATTCAGCCTGCAATGACCTCGCTGCTCTCGGAAGCGGAAATAACACATGTCCATGCGAGTGCGTTTTACTTCCACTTCTGGGAGTAATGAGGGCATTGTGGGTAGGATGAATTGGCATTAGGGGCCAGAACTGGCCCATGGGCCATACTTTGGGCACCCCTGGTTTAAGCAGAGAAAATGGCAGCCTAAAAAATCTATCTCATCCTGTTGCAAAACAGATTGCAAAACTACTTTGAATTTCAGTGGGAGGAACAATGTGACCGGCCTCCTAAACTATGTGACCAGCCCACGGCCTGAAAAGTTTGGGCACTCCTGCCCTAAAATTAAGAGAATCCTTATCTGCCAGAAACATAGCAACAGATACAGTGATGGGATGTAACAGGTTCGCACCAGTTCACCAGAACCGGTAGTAAATTTTCCCAGTGTCTCGGTGAACCAGTAGCAGCTTTTGGGGGAACCACCTTTGGGGCTTACCTTTTCACTGGTTTCCCCACTGCACATGCTCGCCAAGCACTTGGTGTGCATGCACGCCTACAGTGCTTGGCGCGTTTGCACGGCCTCCTTGCTGTCCTCCCAAATGGGGAGGAGGAAGAGAAGCTGCTAGCCAGAAGCTCCCGATAGCCTGCTCCCCAGGGTAAGTGACTCACCTTTGGATGTGGTGTGTCTGTGTGTATTTTAGTGTGTATTTAATACCTTTACCTATATTGACATACTACCACAGTTCCTAAAAAGGCCTGGCAGCCTGGCTTGGGGTTTTTAACCAAAGTCTTGGAGTTACCTCATCAATAAGCTACACCTGTGCTGTTCCAAGTGCTCCAATTGTAGAACCCTTAAGGAGGTACAGCTGTTTTACATTTACATTAAGGCATATTATCCTAGAGAACTGGTTAGGCAAAGACTTAGTACCTAACTTCTTTAACTGTTGAAAAGTTGAAAAGTGCCAAAATGAAGCCATCTTGTGGTGAATTCATTCTGTAGTTCCTTCCATCTGACCCAGTGTGAGAAAGGTTAGCCAGAATAAGCTTTAACATCTGATTTAAAAGCTCTGGTTGATTTGTGTTTGGAATGGTTGGTTGGTTAGATGGGTGTATTTTAATGTATTTTTTACTTTATTTATTTACTTTATTATGGGTTTGTGTTGTAGGTGGGTGGGTGGGTTGAGGGGTGTGTGTGCGTGCACCGCTTATTTATTTTATTTTATTATTATTTTATTTGGCTCTGCCTACAATGTCATGATGTTATGACGTTGGCTCCGCCCATGACAGCAAGATGTCATGATGTTAGCTCCGCCAACACTGTGATGACATCACGGTGGGGTAGTAAATTTTTTGACACTGAACAGATATATAATTTATTGGCTGCGATAATGTAAATAACAATGCTCAAACAAAACAAAACAAATTGGGCTCCTTTCCATCTTGTCATAATAGTGCTTATTGTTGTATCAATGATACATTAACTTTGTATATCATAATCACCCTTTCACTTGGGGACATGAAAGGAGCCTCATTAAGGATTCCCCCCCATCCTTTCAACCCAGAGTAATCTCTGACATGAAATAATAATAATAATAATAATAATAATAATAATAATAATAATAATAATAATAATAATAATAATAATAATAGTCGTCAAGCAGAGGCTTTTCTTCACTATCATTCCATGTGTACTGTTTATTAGAAATTAATTAATTATGTGCCATCAAGTTGAGTCCAATTTATGGCAAACCTTTCCAGGATTTAAAGGACTCAGATGTTGTTTGCCAGTTGTTCCTCCTGGGGATGCTCTTTAACTTTGCAGCCCACACATACTTGCTCTTCTTCCAGGAAGCACAGTAGGGGAAATCAAACTCCTGACCCCAGGCGTTCCAACCCACTGAGCTATCCCGCCTATTAAATACTACTACAGTACTAAAATTTCATTACTTTTAAATGTATCTTTGCCTTAAAAAACCCCATAATAACCAATCTGCTATGAAAGAGCACTTACATTTATGTAAAAATAATTATGGTAACAGCTCAGTTACTAAGTTTTGGGACTCTGAAAAATGAATAGGAGGACAACAGATTGGAGGAGGTTCTAAGTGAGAAAGTAGGCATGCTGCTAAGTAAAACACAGATAGAAACTATTGTAGGTTTAAGAAGTGTACAAAAAAAAAAAACTCCTGGAAGATGCTTCAGCTGTCACTATTTAGATAACTATTGCCTGTGCATAAAGTTGGGTACATAATCAAATTGCCTTCATATATTGCATAAGCCTCCTCTACAAACAGTCACTGCAGTCTAACAACATCACTATATCACACCTATGTGTACCTTTAAATCAATGAATTGCCACTGAACATTTCAAAGGACTGAGACAAAGTGAGTTTAATAAAATCACAATTGCAATAAGTGGATAGCTGCAAAAGTTATCTCCAGCATCAAACCTTGATTTGAAAACAATTAAGAAATTGAACAGTAAAAATACAGATTATTGAATCACATTTACAGTGCAGCCCATTACAAGTGTACCAAGAACTATGTTCCAGTGAGTTCATCAGAACTAAGTTCTAGGTGTGTGTGTCGTTGCAGTCTTAATGGATTGATTTTTAGGCTATGTAAGGGGGTGGGTTGTGGGGAGATGAATAGCTGCTGGTTTGAAACTCATGAACCAAATTGCACACCTGTTTTGAAAATAATTATACATATCAGTCACAGGAGCCTTGCCTGTCTGTATTTCTTTTCCTATTATTGTTAGCGTAAATTGAAATTTAATGAGATAGCTGTTTGTAATGACACAGACTCATACATTTCCCTGATACACTGAGCTGCAGTAAGTTTATTTCTGTTAAATAATGTCAAATAATGTTCATGATTTAGAATCAATTTAAATCTTGGGAATGAGATATCTTTGTATTATTACTGCTCTTATATTAAACAACATTAATTTGCTCCTATGAACCAAGAAAAAAACATTTGTTTTAGTCCAATTTAGATTTGCAGCCAAGCCTATTATTGGACAAAGTGATATGATTTAAAAAATGAAATGTAAGAAATCAGAAAATAAAATTATTGCATTATTACTGGTTTTTATTTACAAATAATGGAGCTAAACCATCACTGAAATTATGCAGAAGGGCAAAATGATTTAGAATATCATAAATTGCTAATCTTACTCATGCTGACATTTTGAATTTTGTCCGTCTGCCCAGATCTATTGTGACCCATTAATGGCTTCCTCCCTACCTTGCAATAAACTGAACACCACAACTGCAGTGAAATCTTTTGTCCTTTTAATTCAGCCAGTATGGAGATGATTTTCTCATTTCAGGCCCTTTTCTGTCCTCTCTTCATTGTGTCAATAAAATAGAGTTGTGCCAAGCTGCTCTAATCAGCTTAGAGTGCTAATTCATTGCAGTAGGATGCTATCTCTGGTCTGGTTACAGGTGGACACTCCAAGGGGTAAGACTTCAAGGGACTGTAATTGTACATCTCTTGAAGCTTGTTTGCAGAATAACAGAAAGCTGAAGTGGATGGAGGCGGGTGGGATACAAATGCAAGCAAGTATATATGCAGCTGATTTTACTTCTAAGAAATGTAGATGCATTGGTTTTTGTTCAGCAAAAGAGAAAGAGAAAGTGTGGTGGCATCTTCAAGACTAATAGAAAGATACCAGTTTGACCTTTCATGAACACATGAAGTCTGATGGACAAATGAAGTTATTATAGTGACATTCTCTAATACTGCAGGAGTGAGCATATTCTTCTAACGTTGTTGTCTTATTACATTGGAAGAGTGTTTGATCAGAAAGAGAAACCTCTTTGACATGAATCCTATTAGTAATCATGACTACTAATGGGATTCTTGTCAAAGCGTTTTTGACAAGACAGAAAAATCTAAGGTGGACGTATTTGCCAAAATCTATTGCTTAGGCTAGGGAATAACACTAGAGTAGGTCCATTGTATCAATGGGGATTTAATAAGTCAATGCCTCTGTAAATGCCATTGATTTAAACGGGTCTACTGTAAATGCAAGTTAGAATGCTACAGACATGTGCTTCAGCATTTCCTCAATCACCTGCAATTAGCTACCATATATAATGCACACTTCTAGTAAACAACAGTAGGATTATGGCTCATCTTTTCTAAAGTTGCATTTAGCATATTAGGTCACACTTGGAATAGACCCATTTGAATCGATGGAACATATGGAGGAGTTGGATATTTGTAGACATTTAGCCAATCTGACAAATGTGTGAAAAGATAACTCTTTCCCGTTTTTAAAGTGGTAGCCATACTTTAATACTATTTGTAACATTACTATTCTTTTTTAACTCTTAAAAAAAACGATATTATTAAACTTGTATTAGTAAGGATATCTTGTTTCTTCCCCCTCTCAGATTAACTCAGCAAGTATAATTTCCTTTCTTATGGAACAGGCCAGTTTAGAATTGCATGTGATTTAAAACAACAACAACACAAAGTCAGATTTAGGGTGTGTATGCATGATAACTTGATACAGATTAATTATTTTTGTGGCTTAGTGGTTAAGGCACTGAGCTGGAGACTGGAAGGTTGGATTTTGATACCCGAGAGCTGCACTTTGGTATGTGAAAAGAGCCTCATTTGGGTGTCCCCTAAAAATCCTTTCAACCCAGAGTAATCTCTGACACAAAATTATTATTTAAATATTCTTGCCATAACAGTGGCTGAACTGAAGATTTCTCATCCTTTAAACATATTCTTATCGGCAAAGGAGAAGTTTTAACTATACCAAAGAGTGGGAGTCTGCTGTTCTTGTTTAAGTAATGCAGAGAGTGGTGATGTATTGTCTATGGAAAAATATGATTCACATTTTCTATAAATTCTAGAAAATTTAAATTTCAGATTAATGGTGGAGAGCCGGAAGAGGTTAGGAGCAAGGGAGTATGACTAGGCTCACCAGGAAAACTTTTATTTGCTGGTCTTGCTGTTATTTGCCACCAAGTTTGCTTCCTATTCATGGTAACCCTATGATTTAATGACGTGCAGAAGGTCTTATTATTAATATGCCAGGTTAGGAATTGCAAGCTAAATAACACAGGTTCCTCTGTTGAATCAATTCATATCATATTATGTCTTCAAGAAAACTTGTATTTAAATATACATTAATTTGTCCAGTTCAACTTTGAGAAAAATAAAAAGAATCAGGACAACTATATACATGTAGCCTTGTAGGAATTCTGAACAGAATACTCCTGCAGATAAATAATCACATCCTTCAAGCCGTAGGAGGGCTCCATGGAAAGGTATCTAATTATACTGAAGTTCTCAGAGAAAAGGACAGGCTGCCATTGGTGATTAGATGTCATTTGTAATAGTATCGTCCTGCTTTCACTCACTATGGTAGACCATTTCTACTAGGCTAACAAGGCAGAGGGTAATGAAAAACATGCGAAGTAGAGAGACTGTGTGTGAGAGAGAGGAGTCTAACCTATGCACAGGAAACAAATGTCATCAATTACCCCAAGTGTGGAGCTCACAGATACCTTATCTTCAGGCTTTTTAAAATAAGAACTTGATTGTTACCAAATGCATCTTAAAAGCTGGGGGTGGGATGGGGGATGGTCAAGAGACAAAGTGCATTAAGGTTTGTGTGGGAAAAGATAGTTACAGTGAGCCAGAAACTTTTTGTTTTATTTCAGATCCATACACATAAAAGGAACTAGGGGAAAATTCTTAGAAAGCAGTCAAAACAAGGATGTTATAATGCCTCAATTAACATTATAGTTTTAACAAATAGTGTTAGAAAATATCAGAGAGTAAACAAAACAACAACAACAACAAAAAGGAAAAAAAAACATTGTGGCACTTTAAAGACTAACTCCTGTATTTTAATCTTAGCTTTTGTGGATCAAGTCCACTTCATCAGACAGTTTTATAAAAGTGATGTTGCATTTCCTAACTTAAAATGTTGACACTGATGAAGTTGTGGGAGAGAGAGCACATAAGATTCAAGAAGGCTGACAACTGAGCTTGTTTTCAGAGCTGAAGGCAATGTATTGTTATCTTAGGACACAAGATGTGGGAAATGTCCATGCCAGTCTCTCAAACTTGGCATAAGCATATTGATAATCTCATAAAAACTACTTTCATTTCACTGAGTCTTGTGCAAAAGACATTTCTAACAAACTGTGATCTTTAAACTGAAATTGGTTACACTTTTTTCCTTACTGGTGAAGTACCTTAATATGTAGGTTAAATGATTATTTATTTATTTATTTATTACATTGCTATCTTAAAAAGCTCTTGGTTTGATGTATCAAGCAAAGTTACCCATTTGTCAGAGTTGGACACACTGTGTTCACCTCCATCTGAGTTAACAACTAGGCATGATAGATCAATGTTGCACTCTTATAAATCCTTAAAGTTGGTTAAGCCCATTTCATTTATTTTCAGTGTGACAACTGACAACATTGGTACTCAGTTGGTTACTTAATCAACCACTCTTGAGAAGTACTTAATATTGAGGAATTTGATTATTTCTCTTAGTTAGCAAAGTATACAATTGGGGGGAAACCAGCAGCAGCAAAAAAAAAAAAAAAGTTGAGAGATTCATCCAGACTAGAACTTTGTATGACAAAATCACTCTAAAAGCATTTAGAATAGACATGATCTTTGCTTATAGTTACTATATATAACTTTACAGTCAGAAGAAATAAAAAAGTAAAACAAACTGTCCAACATATGGAGAGTGGCAATCAACAAAACAATGGTAGCGAGACGAGGGGTTGGGGTCTCACCTCAAATGCCAGAGCAGGCAAAAATCTTTACCAATCAAGTAAGGATAATTCCATTAGACTGTAAAGAGCCCCCCCCCGAAATAGCCAGTGTTAGTGCATACAAGATTGCCATTATCCCAACATCTAACTGGGGCTGGATTATGCCCATGTTCAAATTTATAACATTTTCAATTTAAAAAGGTATGTCTGAGTGAGTGATTTAGGGAGAAATAGCAATATGCTTTAAGGCAGTTCACATAAACCTTAATAAATTTATGAAATCAAATTATAGTCATTTAATTGTTCACTGCAGTGTTCTTCCAGGGATTTAAAGATGTTTTTACAAGGATACTTTTTTTCCTCCTGAAGATAGTACTGATAATGTTAGGGCTCTGCAAAGAAGCAGCAGCTGAACTCAGGTTGACATATAAAATGAAAATCATTAGCTAAAGTGGCTGACAGGCTCTGTGACTGCTGAAGATGCATTAGGAGTATGCAAGAAATATGAAAAAGCATACTCATGCTAGGGAATCACCTTGACATACAATTATGTGACTCTCTGCTAGTTTTTAGCATTTGTCATATTTTCCTTTTCCTGAAAATTACTACCATCCATAGAAATGTCATCCCCAGATGAATTGGAAGATCAAGAAAAGGCACTATAAGAAATAAAATGCCTTCAGTCAGTGTATGCAACTCTTGTCAACATCAAGGCACATTATGCAAAGGGCAAAGAAAAAAGCAAATCACCCAGAACTTCTAAAATTCTGGTGTTTTAAGCTCTCTATAAACAGAGTAAAGAGCTGTGGTGGCTGTGGTTAAGATGCTGAGCTAAATGACCAGAAGGTCAGCAGGTCAGCAGTTTGAGATCTGAGTGCTGCATGATGTGCTCCTGTCATCTGTCCCAGATCCTGCCAACCTAGCAGTTTGAATACAAGGAATTGGAAGTAGATAAAGAGGTACTGATTTGGCAGGAAAGGTAACAGTGTTCTGTGCACTCCAGTGTCTAGTCATGCCTGCCACATGTCCATGGAAATGTCTGCAGATACAGACAGCGCTGGTTCTTTGGTTGTAAATGGAGATGAGCATCACACCCTAGAGCAGGGATTCTTAACCTACATCCTGTGGGCTAGATCTGGCACATGGCACAATTTCATGTGGCCCACAGCTCCTGCCGCTGCCACAAGCAGCAGAAACAGCCAGAAACAACCACGGCTGTCATAAATGCATTTATGACAGCTGTAAATGTGGGTGTGGCTGTCGTAAATGCATTTTTATAAATTTACGGCTGTCGTAAATGCATTTATGGCTTGCGTAAACACATAAACAATCCGTTTATGACAGCTGCGGATGCGTTTACAACAGCTGCGGATGTGTTTTACAACAGTGCTTACGGTACAGGGAACCACCAGTCTGGCCCGCTCAACTGTCTGAGGGAGCAAGACCCGTCCCACGGCTTTAAAAGGTTGAGATTTTGCAAAACAGTTTATGAAGAGAGACAATACAATATTATGTGAAACAT
This sequence comes from Furcifer pardalis, assembly GCA_030440675.1. Classification (NCBI taxonomy): domain Eukaryota; kingdom Metazoa; phylum Chordata; class Lepidosauria; order Squamata; family Chamaeleonidae; genus Furcifer; species Furcifer pardalis. The sequence continues at coordinate 276,687,550 of CP126890.1, read as the reverse complement.
AACACTATGGAAAGTATAACATGAAAACGAGTTAAGAATAATTGTATTTCACACTTAATATGATGTTTGGTTAAGATTTGATTTTGTTATTGTTTGCTGTATTGTAGCTGATTCTGGTTACTATGTATCATGTATGTTGAATGGTTATCTTTTTATTGCTTTAAAAATAATAAAAATATTTTTTTAAAAGATAAAAGGTTGAGAACCCCTGCCCTAGAGTCAGATATGACTGATTTTCAAGCAAGGGAAACCTTAACCTTTACCTATAAATAGATTGGAGCACCCAATGTGATATAATGGATAGAGTAATGATCTAGGACTCAGGAGTCCTGGGTTCGATTGCCCAGTTTTGTCATAGAAACTCACTGGGGGTGTGACAGTGGTAAAATCACTCCTTAAATATTTATTTACTTTGAAACCCCTATTAAGGTTACTACATGACAGTTTTGACTAGATGGCACATGATAACAAGGTAAGGATTCAGGCTATGTATCTGTTGGTGACAATGAAAGCTTTTCTATGGGTTTCAAAGAGGAGGAGGAGAAGCAAGTGGCTTTGATGATATTGTATAACAAAATGGTACATGGTTGTTTGTTTGGGAAATAAGATACAGTATTAGTACTCACAACTGAAAAGTAGTCTCATAATAAAACATATAGAGCCTCTGCTCCCAAGAAACACTCAATGTACAGTAATACCCCGGATAACGATTGCATCGGATAACGCTAGAATTGGATAATGATGCAAGTTTTTTGGAAAAAATTGCATCGGGTAATGATTCTTTAGCATTATCCGAGGCAATGGTCTGTGGGTGTGGGCCTTTCCCCCAACCCTATTGCAGTCGCAGAGACTAAAATACACATAGACACAACACATCCAAAGATGAGTCACTTACCCTGGGGAGCAGGCTATAGGGAGCTTCAGGCTAGCAGCTTCTCTTCCTCCTCCCCACTTGGGAGGAGAGCAAGGAGGCCGTGGATACGCACCAAGCACTGTAGGCGTGCATGTACACCAAGTGCTTGGCATGCATGCGCAGTGGGGGAACAAGTGAAAAGGTAAGCCCTGAGGGTGGTTCCCCCCAAAAGCTGCTACCCGTTCTCTGGGACACTGGGGAAAGTTACTACCGGTTCTGGCAAACTGGTGCAAACCTGTTGCATCCCATCACTGGTTCGACCTGAACATTAGACACAAGTCCAAATAGAACAACACAGCTGATAGCCTCTGTTTTGTCTTGTAGAAAAATAAGAGACTGCTCAGTCTTTAACACAGTAAGCCTATGTGAGATTGTGCAGGGGATGAAGTGATGGTTCTTTTACCACTTTCAAATACTTGATTTTTACTTCACCAAGTTTTTCAGCCCAGGAGATTCCTTTCCTATAGAAGTGCGATAGCTCCAGCAGCTCCATTCTGTCATAGCTGGTGGACCTATTCCAAACTTATCCTGATTATCAGAGAAACCTTGAGATTCTTGAATTCCAAGCCATGTCCAAAGGTCAAGAATCATCTTCTTGGCATGCTCCATTTTGAGGTCTACACTGGTAGCAGATATAAAGCTATATAACATTTCCTTGGATGAAAACAGGAACCGAGAGTGCAGAATTTCCCACATGGCAGAATGGAGGGGAGGGGTCAAGATTGCTGTGCTTTACACAAATGTGTGTGTGACTGAAACCTAGACAAAAATTAAATTTCCTAGATACAGAGATAATGAAAAGAACATTTTCTTGTCTCTTTGTGTTTTATTCGCCCATTGCTAGAACTTAATATTATTAGACCACCTTTATTTTTCTGGCTCAGGTGGCTAAGACGCTGACTGGAAGGTGACAGGTCAGCAGTTCGATACTGCAGGATGGAGTGAGCTCCTGTCTCTGTCCCAGCTCCTGGGAACCTAGCAGTTTGGAAGCAAGAAATTGCAAGTAGATAAATACGGACCACTTCGTTCTGTGCACTCTGGTGTCTAGTCATGCCTGCCACATGATCACAGAAATGTCTGCAGAACTGGACAGTGCTGGCTCTTTGGCTATGAAACAGAGATGAGCACTGAACCCTAGAGTCGAATATGACTGGCTTTCAAGCAAGGGTGACCTTTACTTTTACCTTATTTATCTGGTAGCATCCAGGTACGTTCACATGAGTTTTACATTTCTTCATCAAAAGTTTACAAAAAGACATCAACCCAGAGCTAGTATCATAATCAAACATTTCAATAATTATTTAAACATGAACTCTTTTTAGTGGCTATTCCTGCTTTGTGATCTTTCTGCAACACAGTTACTTGACTTAAATTAATATATGTATATAGTTAAATTTTCTTGGGCAGCCTTTGCAGTTACAAGCTGCTTGTGTTTAAAGTTTGGTTTGTGTGTAAACTTGAATAATATTCTCTGTTCACTTGGAATGCATTTATTAAGTCCTGCTTTTTAGCCTAAAGACATTTGCCAATGTCCTGGTTACTTTAATATCCATGCATAAAAGTAGATTTTAACAGATTAACTTGCATTTGACCTACTTTAGCTCTCCTGGTAATGAGGGGTGCAGGAGCACAGAATTAATCTCTCCCAATTTGTGGCTCTCAGGGGTGCTGCTAAATTTTAGAGGGTTTGCATTTAAAAGTCTCCCACTGTGCAGTAGAGTTTGTGGAACTTAGTTCATCCTAGCAATTGAACAAATTGATAGTTGTGTCTGATTAATATTACAATCATATTGTAGTGCTGCACTGAAAAATAAACTACAAACACATTCCACCCACCTATTTACTGTGAGCTTCTTCCTGTTACTGTGAAACAAAAGGAAAGAAAATTCATGAATTTAGCAGGTAGAGTGTTTAACAAATCAGGAGTTACATTAGGACTGAGAAATTTCCAAGTTTGCTATTACATTCTGAAAATAGACTTAAGATTCTACATGTAGCGTTTATGTTTTATAATACTAATACATATAATATAATATTAATGTGCACTTTCAAGAGGGAAAATATAAATGAATAATATTTTTTAAAAAAATTAAAACCCAGTATGGTTAGCTGACTTAATGCAGTACTCACATCTTCATTTACACATTGTTTTTCTGAAGCAATTTATATTTGTACAAAACTAATGTCTTAACATCTCTTTCTCTACAAGTTTAAAACAGCTGTTTTATATTCATTTTAATACAATTAAATCCTGATTTTTTTTTAAAAAAAAATAACTGCCCTTCAATTAAAACATATTTTTATAACACCCATTAGTTGCATGTCAGTTATTATCCAAAGCTAATTAGAAAATGGTAATTAATCATGGAAACAGATGTATTAGGGAGTATTGATTGCATGTAGTATTCTCTGTTAGATAGACATATGGATAGACTAATAGATTGTGCCTAGATAAACTGTTTCTAAAGCATGATCAATAGGGCTTTCACAGTTCCCACATTACAAATTCAGGTAACTCTCCTTGTGAATATTCAATACAAGATACTATCCATACTGAGCAGTTTGGGCAAATGCTGCTGACATCTCAAACAAATATTATTAATAGACTTATAAAACATGTTGCTAAAAGGAAATCAAACCATTCTAATAATTGTGAAATTGTACAACAAATTATCCATCCATTGCTTTGTAGGGCCAAATAAATACTATTGCTTGGCTCTGTTGATCTGGTTTCATAGAAAAATAGAACTTCAAATAGAGCAAACGTAACAAAACTCTCATTTTTTCCTCAGTATCATAGATGTGTGATTATGTGCTAAAATAGATCTATTTTAATGTAAATAGAGCAGTTTAAGAATCAATCTAAGATAATTCTTTCATAGACATAAAATAAAGGCTGCAATCCCATACATACTCGTACAGCTGTTTGTCTTGATTAGCTCAATGGGATTTCAGAATAGACATATGCAGGATTATATTCCTCAGTGGAAATAAAATTTAAGGTCTGTTATTATAACACAAACCTTACTGGTTCCAATGAAATAAATGGTTTAGTCATTGAAGATTCAATTTCTTTTCCCTCTTGCCCTTTTAATAGAAAGAAATAATTTCAGTTATACCCAAAGATAATGGTTATTCTTGACTATATTTGTCTTGTTTTTATAAAACAAATGAACACATGGTTAGCTTTTCTAAATATGTGCCTGCTGTAAGCAGTCATACATTTCATATAATGTATTGTGGTGTACAATACTAAGGAGAAAAAACTTAGTTCATCTTTCTTTACTATTTTGTTTTAGTAGATTGCACACTGCTAATTGTTATCAATAATAGAAGCTTTTTTTGTTTCTTGTATAATCAAAAGCAGTTAAGGTAGAATGGTGCTGGTATTGTAACTGTCTGTGAAAATGAACAATGAAAATGTGATGAAGGCTGAACCGACACACAGTAGATGTGTGCTCTGTGAAAAAGAATGGTTGGTGAACTATATTTCCAAACTTTTTTTTGCATTGGAGGAACTTTTGGTGAAACAACAAAATGCAATAGAATAAACTAAAAAGCATGAGAATATAGATCATTGTGAGAAGTTAACATGCTGTGATATTTTTGTGCTTCAGAGAGAGTTTCCAGTTCCACAATTTCTAGCAGCTGCCAATGTTGTCAGCCCTGATCTGTCAAAAAGGATTTCTCCCCCTTTGGCCCAAAAACTTTGAAGCTCCTTTCTGACACCCCCAACAAACTAATTGTTGTCTTCTACCTCTGAGAGCCCTCTGAAGTCCCAATGAGTTAGTGTCTTCTCAAGAGATGAGAAAGGGGACTCACAAAATCAATTTATCAGGCTATTACGCATTGTCATCAGCCAAAACAAAAACCTGCTAAAGACAGGAGAAAAAGTAGAAGAAATGGGTCTCTGAGAAAAGGTTACAGAACATCCATCTTCTCGTCTCTTCTGATTGTTCCCTTTCTTTGGCCATTTTCATACCCATTCTCCTCCACTAAAAGACACTTTATGACAACCATTGTAATCTCTTTAGGCAGAGGGGGAACCCTTCTTTAGGACAGAATCTTTGCAAGGCATGACTGACAGCGGGAAGGGGGCCAATTGCCACTGAGAACATGAAGCAATAAATCATCCACCCCTGGCATCAGCTAGCTGGTCTTGTCCCCATTTCTTATGTGGTTACCAGTGCCTAGATGTGACAAAACCATCATTGTCTCTTGGTTGTTTTCTCTGAGTTCTCAGCAGCATGTTTTAAAGCTAAATTAAGATGGACCAAATAAAAGTTTAAACTTGTTTGGTGCGTGAGATGGAAGAGAGGGAATATATCTTAAAATATGTGTGATTACCTTGATGTACCAAGAAAAATAGTTTTAAGCTGAAGATTAAATGTTCTTGGTTTCCAAGGCTGACAAAGTGATTAAAGTTATCACACAGATTTTTAGCGATAACAGCTCCTTTTTATATACATTCTTATTGACCTTAATGTTATTTGTGTTTTAAATATCAGCAGCAGTTGAGTGCAGCATATTTATTTATTTATTTATTTATTTATTTATTTATTTATTTATTTATTCACATTTTTATACTGCCCTCCTCGCCAGGGCGACCCAGGGCAGTTTACAACATCATAAAAGCACAACACCATACAACCCAAACCCACTATCCAAAACTTCAAAGCCACAATTATAAAAATTTAAAAAGTTTTTTAAAATTTATAAAAATTAACAGGTTCCAATAATAATTAAAAAGTTAAAAACAATTTTTAAATAAAATATTTTACCAAATGAAATCAAAGATATGCATGAAAGATAATGGTTGCTGATTACTCTCTTAGTGGGATATTTATTTATTTATTTATTCAGATTTATTATCCCGCCCCAATCAGGTGAACCTGACTCTAGGTGGCTTACAGAAAAGGAGAAAGATTATACATAATGAGTACAATACAAACCAAACAATCCCACTATACCCCAATAAATTCAGAAATTAAAACCCAAAGGTTCAAAATTAATTAAAAAAATTTAAACTATAAATTTACAAAAAAATATAGCAAAGGAAGCTTTGAAATACATTAAACATTGTTTTAGGTCATAAAGTAAACAGTTTAGAAACCACAAAAGTTCTAGAAATAGCAGAAAAAGCAGATAAGAATGATTATATATGTTGTTGTTACATCTCTGGGTCTTACTTAAACAGGGCAAGATTTGCACTCAAAGGCATGGAGAAGACTTTTCTAAGGTCAAGACATAATTCGTGTGTATCTCCCCAAAAGTATAATAGACGTCATGTGCCCTTGTTTAGAGCAACACCAAAATGCATAAAGCTAGGCAAAACATGTCTTCTTAATGTGACTCTGCTGCTGACTGTCTTCTTTACAACCAAGTATTCTGGGTTTCTTCTTGTTGTAACTTCTGTGTTCAAGTGGTATTTTAATAAAATATTTTAAAATCTAGGCCAGTGATGGTGAACCTTGACAGTCCAGGTGTTCCTGAACTTCAATTCCTAGAAGCCCTGAACAGCAGGATGCTGGCTTGGACTTCTGGTAATTGAAGTCCAAGAACACCTGGGAGTACCAAGGTTCACCATCACAGATCTAGGCTGTTGATGTGCAAGTACTTTTAGCCTTATTTTTTTCCTTGTGTCGGTAGGTAGGTCACCACAAGGATCATTATTAGGGTAATATCTACCTGTTCTTCCCATGGGGTGTGTTTAGTTGGACTACTGAGGGGAAAGTCAATGTCAATTGTCTTTGGAATGCTAGTACTGTACTCTGTATTGGCATGCCACCAAATGGCATTAGTTTTGCGTTGCCCAGTGGGCATAAAATTGCAACAAAGAAAAATAAAATGTCAGGTTTTTTTCAAGGCAGATTTTTTGTGTGTACACAATAATTGTTCTATGAAAGATAACCATGTTTAGTATCCTCATAATCAAAAACAATAAGGAAAAATTATGTGGTGTTTTAAAAACCCACACTTTCACTATAGCATCAGTGTTTATGCATTATAACCCACTTTATTTTTGCTGTCTGTTGCAGTCTTGTAGTACCTTAAAATTAACAAAACTTACTGGGCCTGGCTGGTAACCATAAAATGCATATTTGAAGTGGACTGTAATCTATGAAAGCTTATTTTCTCCTAAATTTGTTAGTCTTCAAGGTCTCACAAGATTCCTTGCTTTTTTGTGTGTGTACAACCTTGTTGTCATTGTTGTAACAGATTAACATTGGTACTTGTCTGGAAATTGAATAAGAAATGATTCATAGGATGTGGGATGAAAGAAAAGACTTTGACAGGATATGCCTTTAAAATTGAGCAACTTGAAAGGTCAGTGAGGGTTGAGAATGGCAGTATGTTCATCACATTGTCATTTTATTTCCATTTATTTCTTTCCCCTCTCATGACCATTAAGGATGTTTCTTTTAGACAAATTAGCAGTAGAATGTTAACCATATATTAATTATTGTTGATGCTGGCAAGATGACTTGTTCCCTTTAGTACATCGCTCAACTGTGTGTACTTCCTAAGCAGAAGATAAGGGCAGAACCTTGGGTGACTGTGGAAATATAAAGAATGAATTTGTTGAAATGGTCTTCCCTCCCCTGTTCTGTTTTCCAAGAGAGTGGTAAACTAAAATCAGCAATGACATCTGTTTCCAGATCCGTTTTTATTATATCTAAGTTATAGATAATCAAGTTTTTAAAATAACAGTCTTTCTAAGTGTGTTTGAATGTATAAAAGACACACACACAGAGTGAATGCTGTAAATTTAAAAATTGTCCTAAGTCACCATGAGCTGATGACCTACCTCAAGAAAGAAATAGATTATGCATCATTTTAATACATTTTTGCGGCTCTGGGGTGTATAATCCACCCCCCATCCCATCTCGCATTGCTTGAATTGATGTGTAAAAAAAGTGCTTTTTCATTATCATAATGGAAAACAAATGAGGGTATTTGGTTGCAGGGCTTTAAAATGTTCATGACAATTTTAGTAAGGAATGGTAAAATTGGTATACAGCTCAGGCTTTAATAGCAAGGGGAAAGGACATGATTCCTATTCAATTTAAAGGTGAACATTTCAAATAGACTGTAGTGGATCTATCATGCCTGATTGATAACAACTGGTTACAGTCTTACACTAGATGTCTTCTTTTTCATTTTTAAATAATAACGTGCGGTGTGATTTAATGAAAAAGAAAGCCTTCAAGGTTTTTTGGATTTCACAGTGAAATCGTTAGACAGCATAAGAGACATGAGTTTTCCAGGCTTCCTGACAGTTTTATCCCAGTTCATCATCTTAACTAAAAAATAATCCTATCTAACTTGAAATCCACAGCAGCCATAAGTAGAAAATAAATCCAGGCCACAGCTCAGACTTGTAACCTAACAGCTATCATAAATAATTGGAACCTATTTGAAGGTGGAAGATGGGACATTAGAAGCTATTTACACTACCAGAGTGATCCCATCGATCAGTAACAGCAACCCGTAGATAAGACTCATATGATGTCATGGTTATTTATGGTGGTCATTGACAGTAAAACCACTATAGAACTTTCTCCTCGACAGCTTCATTCATTTCTGTTTGTGATGCATTCTGTTGTTAAAGAAGCAATCAATAGCAAATTCATGGTGATAAAAGTTATTACTAGCTAAATATGTGAAAAAACTACCTTTTTTGCTGCCCTGTAATTTAAAGGAAGCCTTTTTAAATTTACTTAAAGGAAATACATTGTGTAATCCACATTTTGCAGAAAAAAAATAATAATCAGAAAAATTAGAAGTCAATGATAGGAAAGAAAAGAACTACTTTATGCTCAATGGAACCATTGATCCATCTAGCTGCAATATTGTCCATAATGAGGGGAAAGTGGCTTTCATGTTTTTCATCTGTAAATAGCAGGGGTTAAATTTGGGGTCCTTGGCATGGTAAATATAAGCTCGACTATAGAAGAGCATGATGGTTTACTGTGGTCTGTAGATTGAATTTCAGAGATATGGGTTCTATTCCCACTTCATATTCATTAAATGAGTCTGAATAAATTTCTTTTACTCCTGTCTCTCTGTCTCACTATTAAGATGAATAAAGACTATTCATCTTAAGACTGTAAAGATTACTAGTAACAATAAAATAGCTGTGAATGTGAGTAAGGCCAGGAAATTTTGCTGTTCTCTTTGACTCTATGGAGAAAGACAGACTAAAACTAAACAGAATTAAATAATATTTGAGTATGCTATAATTTCATTTAATTTCAATGTCATGTGAACACATTATAACACAAAGAAAAAGATAATTTGAATTGCTTTACATGGTCATGTAACCTACAGCAGGGGATAGAGAGAATTCGTGATCTGGTGATATATCTAGTGATATATTACTGATTTGCAGTATATCAGCAAGGAGTTCTGACCACATGGTCTTAATAATACTTTCACCTTTTACTGAATCTGGGAGTTAGCCACCCTACCCCCTCAATTCCTAGCATTAGTCCATCTTCATGAACTTTGCCTCTGGGTCTTGGAGTTTTAAAAGAAAACAAAATAGATCCCACGTCTGAAATCTGTCCACTGCAGCCAGGGGCGTAGCTACCGCCGTATCTGCCGTATCAATTATACGGGGCCCCCGGGCCACGGGGGCCCCCTACAGCAAAAATTAATAAAAACTTCCCTTTTTTTTTTATTTCACAAGGGCCCCCCAAACAAATTTTTATACGGGGCCCCGTTAAGGCATGCTACGCTTCTGACTGCAGCATTAAAAGTTGACCTGCCAGTAGAAAAAATAACCATCGCAAAATAATTTCACCAGTTTTTAAAAACTTTCCTGTCCTGATCTGACCTCAGATGCAAAGATGAACATTCTATTGGCATTCCTTTAAGCAGTGGTTCCCAACCTACGGCCCACAGGCTGACCTCACCCTATGGCACCATTTCATGTGGCATGCACCACTGCTTCCGCACCCAGAAGTGGAAGCAGATGCATTTAAGTCAGCCATAAAATGCACCTGTTCATGCATAAATGCGCCTGCAACTGTCGTATATGTGGAAGTGGCTGCATTTATGACAGCCATAAATGTACCTGCTTCTGCTTCTGGTGAGCATGGTCCGGCCCACTCAGCTGTCCAGGGAGCATGGCCAGGCCCACAGTGTAAAAAGGTTGGGGACCCCTGCTTTAAGGTTTGCATATCTTGCTGCAGATAATTGTAGCTAGTTGATGAGGGTGGCGGGGTGTATCTTGGTGGTGCAGTTGGACACCAGACCAGGCATGTGATTGAGACACGCCCTCATCTATTCACAAATAGTTGCAGTATGTTACACAAACCTTACATCAGGGTTTCCCAACCTTTGATCCCCAGTTGTTCTTGGACTCCAAGAACATCTGGGAGCCCAAGGTTGGGAAATCCTACCTTACATGAACACCAATAACCAGTGCTTTTTTTCTGGAGGAAAGGGTATTGGAACTCTTGGATTACTTGGAAACTCTTTGGTTCCCTCAGGAATGGTGGCTAAATTGTAATGAAGAGTATTAACATAGCAAACAAACAAACAAACAAACAAACATTAATCGACTATAATGACATAATAAATTGAACTCTTTATTTGTATGAGAGCATTGCACAATTTAAAATTAAAGATATATGTGAAATATAGAGAAAATGCAAACAAATTAAAATGTTAAAATAATTAGACTATTTTTGACCAGAAGCAGGCTACCTCAATAATATTATTTCAGTAGATCTTATTTTGTACGTATTTTAGGGAATAAATTATATGCACATAACTGATGCATATATAAATATATCCATATCCACAGGAAATTTGTCCTCTATCTAAGTAGCCCAGTGTACTTGATTAGCTTTGATTTTTCTACTTTGCTTTGAAGTCTATTAAATGACTTCTAGATGTTCTAGCCAGAATCTTGTCCTGATGGGAGACACTCTTCGGCATTCTATGGGGGACACTGAAGGAGCCTCCCCGAAGAGTGGAAAGCATTGCAAGTACACTCGGGCGTCCCCTGGGCAACGGCATGCAGCCGGCTAATCCTTCCTATCCCGAAGTGTTGCACTGTAAGCTTGCCGACAAGCAGTAAATTGCACTAGAATAGATTCATTGAATCAAGATTTTGGTGAGTCAGCATCTCTGTAAATTACATTAAATCAAATGGGCCTACTCCAATGACAGCTTACTTTAGAATAGCAAGTCATAACTAAAGTAGGCCTATTTGAATGAATGGAATTTATGGAGGAGTTGTCTAACCCATTGATTTAATGGGCCTTCTTTAGTGTGATTTATGAAGCAACAGGATTATGACCAATATAATATTTATTGTATTATATGTAATTATAAGGAAAGACTGTTAATCCAGCTGCCCTGAGATTTGCGGCTGTAGGTTCTATTTAGAAGTCCAGGGCCTTGGTCCTTGAGGACTAAGGTGCAACCATATTGGCAAAAAATGCAGAAATGCTACGGGATTGGGACAGGCTGATTCATTTCCCACTGACCATGTGATTTAAAAGCTAATCAGTCTGGGATTTCCACTTTATAATCCATAATTGTTTCCGCCACTCATGGGACTTCTGGTTTTTTTTAAAAACCATTGGATCCATTGACATTGGTTCAGGAAGTATGATCACTTGAACCAATACAGAAAACTTTGATCCTTTCCCCCAGGACTTCACAGTGGGTGAATTCACATTTTTCTCACTGTACAGTTGCACCCTAAATCCAGGCCTTAAACCAAGATTGTAGACAAACTAGTACAAGAATTAACAGATAAAACACATAAGCAAACAAAGAGCTGAAACTCAGTTCCTGTGAATTCCACCAGAAAAAAAGCCCTACCAATAACATTTTGACTGATACTTCTAGAAACATATAGATCACATTTTAAGCTACTGGTTATCAAATGGTGCATGTCAGTGCATTCATGTACAGATGAGCTCTTAAAGTTTGTACAGTGACTAGTTATTTGGGTTCCATAAAAAAGTCATATGTTCTTAAATTTAAACTATGTAGAAACATGGGGGAGGGGGAGTCGGTAGTACAATAGTGTTCAACCATCTCTGTTTAAAACAAAGTGGCTCTCTAAACCTTGATTGCATTTGCTTCCTTATTCATATCTTGTCTCTCTAATTATCATTTCGTCAATATCTTGTTAACTTTGACTGTTGAGTATACATGGAATTTAACCTAAAATTGACATATCTGAATGTGTGGATGAGTATGTGTTCCCTTTGCTGTTTCTGCAGGCATTTGCATGCAATCTGCAGCTGTGTTTATTTTGGAATTACTGATCATATATTGCATAATAATCATACATTCTTTTAATAGCTTATTTAGTTCTTTAACCAACATGTCAAAATCCTTTTGCTTTTAAGTTACTATCCACCAGTATTGGAGTAGAACCTTCAGCAGAATGCAACACTACAGATTCAGGGCTTGCATTATGTATCTTCGAAAGAATGCAATGTATGCACTGCATTGTAATCCAACAGCTTTGAACCCTTGAAATATGCTGGCCACAGTCCAGATAGAAGTTTATACAGGTGTAAGTGTAATTGTGTAAATTGTAATGTCAATGTCATGTTTCTGGGCCTGCACCTGTTGTGAGACCAGGTGAATAATCTGGAATATGACTAGCACTTCATTATATAGTAGCAATTATCTGCTGCAATTTTCCCAACTTCACTTACACTTGTATTATTGATGTCTGTTGTTGTACAGTTGCACAGTCAAGTCCAACCCTTGGTGACCCATTGGTCACATTGCACACCAGGCTCCTCTGTCATCTGCCATCCTTCAGAGCCTGCCCAGATCCACATCCACTGCAGTAATAATGCTGTCTAACCATCTTGCTTTCAATCTTTCCTAGTATCAGATCCTTCTCCAGTGAGTGCTCTCTTCTCATTTGATGTCCAAAGCATTTGAGCTTCATCTTCAGTATTTGTCCTTCCAAGAAACAGTCGGGGTTGATTTCCTTTACGGTTGGCTGATTTGATCTCTTCCTCAGAGTTCTTCAGGAACTCTGTATGTCAAGTCTAATCCAGGAATTCTCAACCTTTTAAAACTGGGGGCCGGGTCATGCTCCCTCAGATAGCTTAGGGGGCCGGATGGCCATTTTGCCCTTACTCCACCACATGGCACTTCCTGGTGTGGTAGAGATGGTGGTGGGCAACATGAAATGGTACCATGGGCCACAGGTTGAGAATCCCTGGTCTAATCCCTTAAATCGACTCTTCACCTCCTCTGTATATTCATAAGGGATGTGATCTAGGTTATATCTGAATGGCCTAATGATTTTCCTTACTTTCTTCATTCTAAGCCTGAATTTTAATATAAGTAGCTCATAATTTGAGCCACAGTCAGCTCCAGGTCTCATATTTACTGACTGTATAGAGTTTCTTCATCTTTGACTGCAGGGTATATAATAAATCTGATTTTGCCATTGGCCTTTTAGTGATGTCCATATGTAGAGTCACATCTTAGGTTGTTGGAAAAGGGGGTTGCTATGAGTAGTGCATTTACATATTGAAGTCTAGTGATAGGCTGTAAGGATATGTTCTGAAACTGATTTCATGCTGTGCATATTCATTAACTATTCAACAAAATTGTGTTTTTCTTGTTGAAAGGGAGCAATTTTATTAAACCAAGGAGTTTGGACAAGTGAATTAAACATATTGCCTACTTGCCAACCTTGATGTTGCTTAGATATATTGTTTTGAACCAGATGGTACTATTAGTGAATCATTACTCTAAGTGAATGCATTTAATATTCAAAAAGCAAATATGAAATTACTAATGGAAATGGTATGTTTCTTATTCAGTGTTGTTCAGAATAGTTTATCTATGGTTTCTTGTTATATTATCTTGAAATCTGCTCCAAGTGTCAAGAAGAATAGATATTGAAGTAAATAATAAGTGTTAAACTTTAGGTTTGATATATCAAAACTGTTTGAATGTGTTCCCCTCTAAATCTCATGTAACTAACAGACTGGCAACTACTAGTTTAGCAGATGGATGAATAAAATCTTTTTATATACTCACATGTGTTTAGCCTACTGTTGTGTACATATGGATTTATGGAATAGGATGCTAATACAACAATAAGATTAGAAAAGAGAGCAGGCAACATCTTTCTTTTGTGGAAACAAGTAGCAATGGGTGAAACATGTTTAAAAATTGCTGATTTATTTTGGTTTCTGGAAGGTGCAGAGGAGAAGAAAGTTCTTTCAATTTAGAGAGACCCCTGGTATTTTGAAGGAAAAAATGAGAGTGAGGAGTAGCTATTGCCCTCCAAGGTCCAGAGATGGGCATGCCTGGTCACAGGACCTGCAGAGGTTGCTCACCACTTTTCTACTCTCATCAGCTATCCTTCCGACTAGTAAAGCTGAGCAGAAATTGGCACCAACTAAAAGGATGGCTTCATTCTCAATAGCACAGATATTGTGGGGAAGGAGGACTAAAGAGACCCTTGACAGGAAGGATGAAGACAAGTGGAGTTGAAGAGGAGAAGGTAGATGAATGTGGAGCTCACAAACATCTTTTGCACAAAGGCCTACAAAAGCTAAATTCACAAATATTTTCTCAAGGTTGAAGGCATGCTGGGCTCACCTTAGGAATGCAAGAGATGGACATTCAATTTGGGCATCCACAAGAAAGAGGCACTGAGTTCAGTGGTTTTGTACTTGTTGGAGATACTACTTACAGTGACATATGCCTTAAAATTGGTATTTATTTTTACCACCACAACCCTCTGGCTGTATAGGTTGTAAAGGCTGTTTGAAGAGTAACTGTGAAAACAAACTTCCACCAATTAATTTTGAAGTATTTTTCTTTTTCACTTTCCAATCTGCTGTTATTTGCTCCAGATAAAAATCATTGACTCATAACTTTATTTTGTAAGTTTCTCAGTTTTGTAGAACCATTAGAATATGAAAACTACCTATGCACTATGTTCCTTGTTTAGTACAAGAAATATTACTGTTATCCTAGTGCTATTGTTATCTAGTAAAATTGTCCTTCCAACTTCCTTTATATTATTTCTAAAAAATAAGGACCAAGTTAATATAGAACCATAGCCTTTAAACATTTAGCTGTGCACAGGTCATGACACTAGAAGTTACTTCTTCCTCCATATGTCTTTTCTATTAGAAATTCTTATCCAAGGTCAAATTTGGCCTAGAACTAAATAGATGGCTATGCTTCAGTATTAGGAACTTGATTTTTTAAATTGTTACAGTGTTTTATATCTATGATGGTGAAAAATGTTTCAGTTAATATTATCATTAGCCAGCTATTTTTTTAAAAAGCATAAGATACACTAATACAGTGGTAGCGAACCTATGGCACATATGCCAGAGGTGGCACTTGGAGCCCTCTCTGCAGGCACCCAGGCAGGCACCCTAGCACAGAGTTCACCCCACCCCTCTGCTCAGCAGCCCAATGGGAGCACGTCCTCCTTCCCCCAGCACAGTTTACCCCACCCTCTGCCGAGCAGCCCAGTGGGAGTGTTGCTGTGTTGGCATTTTGCAATTAATAAGTGGGTTTTGGATTGCAGTTTGGCACTCGGTCTCTAAAAGGTTCACCATCACTGCACTAATAGGTATAAAACTCATCATTTTTACTATCATGTAATTACTGTAGTTTATTTGTTCCAGGGGCTGTGGTGGCTCAGTGATTAAGAAGCTCGCCTTGTTAGCTGAAAGGCTGGCAAGTTGGCAGTTCAAGACCCAGGTACTGTATTATGGCTTGAGTGCCTGTCTCTGTCCCTGCTCTTGGGGGACATGAAAGGAGCCTCATTTGAGGGTTCCCTGAGTAGAGTTTCTTCCTCAATAATCCTTTCAACCCAGAATAATTTCTGACACAAAATTTATTATTATTTGTTCCTAAATTGGTAGGTAAATTGGACTCATGTCTATTACTGTGTAATTATTATCCAAAATTATATCAAATGTTTTGTGAGACAAGAGGGAGAAGCATAGTAGATAAGCTTTTCAGTCCAATAGGATGTAACATAGTGAATAGGAACATAGTGCATAGATAGGACTGAGGTTCATTCAATTGTTTATAGTCCAGACTGAGACAAAGCCATCTGAAAATTTAGATTACTTTTGCCATCATATTTTAGCTGAAAACACATTGCCATACAATCTAGTTTCTCAATGAGTGAACAGTAGACATTTTAAAGGAAATATCTTTAGATAAATTTATAAAGGTTTATTTAAAAGGAAGAAACACAGACAAAGCACACAAAATATCATACTGTTTTGGTAAGAAAGAAACTGCATGTACAGTTGTACCTCACTTAAAGAGCATAATGTGTTCCATAGGATTGCTCTTTAAGCGAGTTTGCTCTTTAAGCGAAATACTATTGTAAGTGACCAATTGTGACTTCGGGGGTGGGTGGGGATTGTGAACCCTGATTTATTTGTTAAGTGAGTTTTTGGTTGGTTTTATTTGTTAAGCGAAGTGAACATTCAGAGAGAATTCTGCTCTTTAATCGAGTTACTCTTTAAGTGAGGCGCTCTTTATGCAAGGTTTGACTGTACATTGCAGACAAAATAAAAATAATGTGGGATTATAAATACACTTTGTCTGATCATATAGGTAGTTTATGTATAATGGATTGTATTCTCCAGTGAAGTAAGCAGAAAAAATAGATAGTATAGTAAATGTATGAAATTCTATATTTATTCATAATGTCACTACTTTTTGTAGAGCTAAAAGGTTTAACATAAGAGCTATGAATTGGTATAAGAGCATGTATTATTAGAAGTAAAATATAAAATTAATCAGTAATCACTCTATACCCAAAGTTTAATTTTATTATAACTCTCATTTCTCCCTGCACATCTTACACTAGTAAATACTGTAAGAAGACAACTGGTTATGCATGACAGATCGATTCTATGTAGTAGTTACATAACTTACATTATTTCATTTGTTCAGGATGCCATGCTAAGAATCACTTCCCAGTATGTGCCAATAAGAATTAAACCTTATTTAAATAGGTCAAAGTTCATTCTCATACATTGGTCATGTCTAGAACAAGATAACCTGTTCAGTCATCCAGTATAATTTATCACTGTAAGTAGGATGTGGGCAATAATATATCAACCTTTCAGGAAAGAGCTGTAGTATTTTAATGGAGCATCTTTTAAATATAGCCAAAGCCAGATGTGATGTGATTTACAATATATGCACTAATAGCTCTGATGAGTTAAATAACTCTTAAACCTCTCCTAGAAATATTCAGTGTCCTAGAGTTTAACATGACGCTTTTGGGAACAGCTATATTGCATACAGTATACATCAAGATTATTTAAAATCCTCCCAGTTGATTTTCACTGTTACTGAATCGAAGTAAAATCCAGGAAATCTGACTAAATTGTACTCCTTCTTTTTAAAAAATATTTTTATTAAAGTTTAACAAAAAAAAGTTAAAAAGAAAAAACAGAAAACAATCACAAATTACATCTTACAATACTGAAAGTAAAAAGAAAAACATGCAAATATGACGATACAAAAAAGAAAAGGAAAAAATAACAATAACAAGTTAATTCAGTTGTTTTCAATGCAATCAATCTCTTAACCATACTATTTATATACATATATAGTATATACTTTCACATTTTGTACCAATTATCCTCTTCAGCATGGTATCACAACTTTTTTTTTGTTAAAAACATAATACATATATCACCCAAGTGCACTAAGGTCCTTGAGTCTGCCAGCCATCCCTTTTACAACTCAGTCATTCTGCCAAAAATACATTGTATTCGGTGCAGGTTTATCACCTTTATTTTCCCTCAATGTATATTGCAACAACAAAAAAAAAGGTTTCCAAATGTCCCCAAATCTATTTTGTGTTTTATGTTTAATTCCCATGTAAGTTTTTCATTAAGTGCCATATCCCAAACATTGGTATACCATCTGCTAAGTTCTAAGATCATAGCACTTTTCCAATTTCTGGCCACTTGTCTTGCCAAAGTTAAAAAAATAGATAATAACTTTTTTATATTTTCCTCTAAGTTCAATTCCTCTAAATCTGTCAATAAAACATTTTTTTCATTCAGCTTTAAATTGAAGTTTAAAATTGTTGTTATTTCTTGTTCCATTTAATGCCAGAAACTGGAAATAATTTTACAATCCCACCACATGTTTGTATGTCCCAATTTCCTGATGACATCTCCAACATTTTTTTGAGTTGCTACTATCTATTTGATTTAGCAGAACTGGCGTCATATACCACTGCCGCAAAATTTTGTAGTTAACGTTCTTTAACTTTTGTGGACAGATTTCTCATAATCCTATTTTCCCATTTTTTCTTCCAATTCTTGTTGGAAATATCAATACTGTACATTAATACCTCGGATAACACTAAGACTTGGTTCCACAAGTCTTGGTGTTATCCGATTTTTAGTGTTTGGTTTTAAATGAAAAACTGTATTTTCCAAAAAAATCTCCATTTACACACACATTACAACTTTCATTTCTATATCCCTCCATATAAGGTCCTTTATCGTTAAAAGTTTTACCAAACCTTTAATTTGAAACGCCCTGTAATACGATTTAATGTTAGGTAACCCTAAACCACCCTCTTTCTGTGACTTATACCATAAACTTTTGGGTATTCTTGCTCTTTTCCCTCCATTGCAGTAATTATTCAATAAATTTTGAAAAACTCTTAGTTATTTTTCTGTTTGTTTGATCAGAAGTACCTCAAATAAAAAAATAATCTTTGGTAATAGACTCATTTTACAAATAGCAATCCTTCCAAACCAAGAGGTCTTCAACATCCGATATCAAACAATTTTCTTCTTAATTTTCTCTTTCACTTTATCATAATTTAATTTTTTCAAATTCTCTACATTATCTGCAATATTAACTCCCAAATATTTTATACTTTTCCTAATTTGAATTTTAAAAATTTCCTTGATTTTCCCTATCTCTTCCTTATTTAATTTACTGAAAATTGCTTCCGATTTCCCCCAATTTATTTTCAGGCCAGTTACCTCTTCAAATTTTTGCAGATGATTTTGAATCTTTTCCATTTTTTATAGGATCTTTCATTATAATCAAAGTATCATCTGCATACAAACTTATTTTTGTTGCGTCTATCCCTTCTATATTTAAATTGCTCCTTATAGCTCTAGCCAGTAATTCGATAGCCATAATAAACAAAATGGGAGAAAGGGGACATCCTTGTCTCATTCCAGCTTTAATTTCAATATCCTCTGTAAAAGAATCATTTACTTTTACCTTAGCATAACTACTTTTATAAAGCTGATTAATTAGATTTTTGATTCCCCCCCCCCCCCAAATTCACCTTTTTAAATAATTTCCTAGATAGTGCCACCTTGGAATGAATCAAAGGCCTTAAAATATCTAAAGATAGTAGTCCTATTTTACTTTCTCTTCAATTATTTATTTCTAACAAATTTAACACTCTCCTTATTAAATCAGACATATATATTTCCTTTATAAAACCTGCCTGGTCTGTATGTATATATTCCCCCATAAAACTGTTTAACTTATTTGCCATAATTGCTGTAAAAATCTTTGCATCCTGATTAATTAAAGCAATTGGATGATATGAGTCAACCAATTCTAAATTTTCCCTGGTTTTGGTATTAGTACTATAATGGATCTGAGCCATGAAGTTGGAGATTCTCCCCCTTCCAATATATAATTGTACAACCTGGCTAATTTTGGAGTAATAATTTGTTTAAATTCTTTATAAAATTTGGCAGGTAATCCGTCTTCTCCTGGGGTTTTCCCTATTTTCAATTTATTTATAACATCTAGTATCACTTTCTCTGTAATTTGTTCTTCCATTCTAGTCCTGTGGTCTTCTTTTATGGTCTTCCCCTTGTATTTTTGTATGTATTCTTCTAACTTATTTGTATTAATTTCCTTATCTGTGTACATTTTTTTGTAATTTTTTTTAAACTATATTAACTTTATCTGCTATTTTATTACACCTTATCGCATCCTCCCTTATTAAAGTTCCTATTTCCCTTTTTCCTTCTTCTCCTTCACAGCTTTTGCTAACATTTTTGAACTCTTATCACCAAACTCAAAATATTCTCTTTTCAGATAAATTCTCTTTTAATTTTTTCAATATCTCTTCCTGTTAACTCCTTCTGTAACAATTGTATTCTTTCTAAAATATTCTTCTCCTTTGATTTAGCATGTTTAATCTGTAGTGACTTAATTTCTTTTTCCACCTCCAATTGTCTATCTTTATACTGTTTATTTTTTAGACTCTTAAATTTGATACACTCTCCCCTAAATACTGCTTTCATGGCATCCCAACTTACATTAAAATTTGTTTCTTTATTATAGTTAATTTTCCATATTTCTTCCCAGTTTTTGATTATCTGATCTTTTATCACCTTATCTTTAAATAATTTCGGATCATACCTCCAGGTTCTGCTACCTCTTGTATATGTTTTGAATTGTAATTCAACCGTTACTTTGCCATGATCCGATTCTTTAAAGATTCCTACTTCTACATCATTTAATTCATTCAGTACATTTTTTGTTACAAAAACATAATCAATCCTGGAATATGAGTTATAAACCTGAGAATAGTATGTATATATATGTTCCTCCCCTTTCAGTTCCTGCCAAGAATCTTTTAATCCAAACTTTTTCATCCAATCATCCAACAATTTGGCTTTCAATCCTTTCCTATAATTAGTTACATTTGTACAATCACTATTTGATCACGTTAAATTAAAATCTCCCTCAACGATCATTCTGTCATAATTTTCCTTCATCAAAATTTGACTCATTTTGTTCAGGAATTGGTCCTGATTCTCGTTTGGTGCAAAGATATTTACCAGCAATATATCTTCTTCTTCTATTTTTCCAACTATAATCAGATATCTACCTTCTGGGTCCTCTATCATTTTTGTTTTTGTAAATCCTAATCTTTTTGATATCAGAGTTGCTACCCCCCTTGCCTTGGAGGAACCAAAAGCCTTTTCACAGTACTGGGTCCAACCTAAATATAAATTATTTTTATCTGCCTCTTTTTGGTGAGTTTCCTGTACAAAAATAATATCTGGTCTATCCTTTCTTAGGGCCATTTCCAACCATTTGCGTTTGGTAGGACAACCTGTACCTTTCACATTCCATGACAAAATCTTAATATGTTTCATGATTTATCATTATTTAACTTCTTAAAGAATAACTGGCAGACTTCAATGGACGTGCTACCCTCTACCCCTACCCTAACCCACATACATACATAAAAAACAGGGGGGGAAACCCTTCCTTTTTTCAAAAAAAAGAAAGAAAAAAGTGCACCTCTACTTATAAGAGAAGGGGGGAGAAGAGTCATATGGGAACCAAACCTAATCGTTCTTCAATTAATACTTCAGCTGCAATATTTCCAGATGTTACATTACAAACATATCTTAATTACCTCCTTTTGCACCTTGAGCCTCTTCAGTTGTGGCTTCTGGTTTTTTTTTCTGTGTTGACTCCCGTGAAAAACAAGGCTTCTTTGAGATCCTTCCATTCTTGTGATCCATTTTCTAAAATCTTTGCTTCTGTCAATACATCCAACACATATGAATCTTCCTTAATAAAAAAAAGGTTCTACCAAAGTGCACAAACCTCAGTTGTTTTGCAAATTTCCAATTATATAAAATTCCTTTATCTCTCAATTTTTTTGTGACAGGCTTAATTTGAGTTCTCCAATTTCGTTCTTCGATAGCTATGTCATTGTAGATTTCAATATCCACTCCTTCCATTTTAAGAACATTTAGAGCATTGTACTCCTTCTCCCAGAAATTGTACTCTATCCAATAGTTAATATAATAACCAAATTATACTCCTTCTCCCAACAATTAATATCATAATCAAAATGACATTCAGTATTACAAAATGAAAACAATTGTTTTATCTATAACTTCCATGCCTCTGGATGCAAAGAAACACTAGTTTTTTTTGTGTGTGTTTTGCTGCTGAATCAACTTCTTCCATGTTCCAGTCAAACCCTGGACTACCAAAATGTAGCAACTCTCTTGGCTTTGTCATTGGCCAAACTTAAGTCTTCATTGGTGCATTTTTCTGACAGTAAACAGCAGACCAGTAGATGAGCTGGATTCTAAATCTCTCCACATTTGTACCATGTGCTGAATCAACTGTTGAAGTTAGAAGAAAGATGATGATAATGCTGTAGAGTCAATGGGAGGAGATGGGAAGTTGCCATATCTATCCATTAAACCAGTAGTAAATCAAAATGGAATTGTGAGGATGAATAATCTGTAACAAGGAGAAGTGTTTATTGTTATTGTTACATGCAGTCTAGTTGCCTCCCTGGCTTATGGCGACCCAAACTAGTGCTGCTGATTCAAATCAAAAGACTAGGAAAAAATGTTTGAAATTGGAACAGAATCGCTATATAGGCACTTTCTATCTATCTATCTATCTATCTATCTATCTATCTATCTATCTATCTATCTATCTATCTATCTATCTATCTATCTATCTATCTATCTTGCTCTACCTTTTAGTTTTTATGAAAGCATCTTTAATATTAATTATGAACTCTATTGACTGCAGGTAAACAAGAATTAGCAGTCAATAAAGCTCATAACTAGTGTAAATGCCTGGTTTAATACAGTAACTTTCTTTCAGCTAATTACCCCCTCTATAAGAGACTGTAGTAGGTGTCATGCTTGCAACACTGAAGGAATTACCTCAGCTGGGTTCATGTCTCATCCAGATGAAACAATCAAGCATTTTTCTTTATAGTACAGGCTACTCAAATACCAACCAATTTAAACAATGAAAATTAGCATTACTGTATCTGTTCTATCTTCAGGTTTTATTTCTTTAATTTTGAAAAGAGATTAAGATTCTGCCCTATAGAATACAAAATCACAGAATTGTTGTTGGAAAATATGACAGTCCTGATGCAGGAAATCCTCAGCTAGAACAAACAGTAGCCCAAACAACTGAAATGTTCAATATTCATTCCATTCCCCAAGAAAGGAGATGTGAAGGTGTGTAATAACTACAAAACTATTGCTCTAATTTTCCATGCAAACAAAGTGATGCTCCAGTTGTTGCAACAAAGGCTTTTATCTTATATAAAGTGAGAAATGGTCAAGCTGAATTTTGAAGAGAAGAGGATCTTGAGATCATATTGCAAGTATTCACCAGCTATTGGAACAAACTAAAGAATTTCAGAAGATCTGTCTTTGCTAGATAGACTACAGCAAAGCTTTTGACTATATGAATCATGAGAAACTATGGGTTGTACAGTAATACCTCGCATAATGAATTTAATTCATTATCCAAGGTTGCTCGCTATGCGAAACAAACAAAATTCCCATGGAAAAACTCGCATAACGAGCATTTCAAGGGGGAAAACTCGCATAGCGAAAAAATTCGCTATGGGAGTTTTCCCCATAGAAATGCTCATTATGTGAGTTTTTCCATAGGGAAGGTCCGACTCGCATAACGAAAATTTTCGTTATGCGAGTCAGACCGCTTAGCAAAAAACTTGCTCATTATGCGAGTTTTTCGCTAAGCGAAACACTTGTTATGCGAGGTTTGAGTGTATTGAAAGAAATATGTGTTCCTCAGCACTTAACTGTCTGATGCAAAACCTGTGTTGTAGACAAGAAGCTACCATTAGGACAGATATGGAGAGCCAGAATGGTTCCCTATAGACAAACATGTCAGACAAAGTGGATTTTATCACCTTATCTGTTCAATCTATATGAAGAACATATATAATACAGAAAGCCAGATTAGATTCAGATGAATGGGGAATGAAAATTGTTGAAAGAAACATCAATAAGACAGGCAAATGGCACCATCTTACTGGCAGAAAGCAGCAATGAATTGAGGTGAAAATAAAAGAAGAACATGCCAAAGCAGGACTGCAATTGAACATCAAGAAGATAAAAATCATAACTACAGAAGAATTAAAAAACTTTAATGTTTACAATGAAGAAATTGAAATAGTGATAGATTTTGCATATCTTAGTTCAACCAGTCCAAATGGAGATTGTAGCCAAGAAATCAGGAGGAGACTTTGAAGGGCAGCAATGAAGGAATTAGAAGAGATCAATTGTAAGGATGGGCCACTGGAGACCACAACCAATATCACCCACAGTCTGTATTTTGGATCAACATGTGTGTGTGTGAAAGCTGAACAGTATAGGAAGCTGGAGCTGGAAGAAATCTTTAAGTATATCTTAGACTGACAGAAAGACAAAAATTATTATAATAAACTCTTTTGGCTGCTCTTAAAGCCCTACCATATTTACTAGACATTATAATTAATTATTATTATTATATTTATATACTGCCCTTCTGGTGAGGAGGTGGTGAACATAAAACAACCATCCACAATGCAACAGTTACAAGACATCTTTTGGACAGCCTCTAGATTTGCACATGAAATCTTCTGTTTGGACTCTAGCTTGCTTGCTTTCTTGCTTTCTTGCTTTTGTTTCAGTGTTTGAAGAGCATCAGAAAACAAGGGAGATGGATAAGCTCTGCATTGGATAGGGTGTTTGTGTGCATTCATGTCTACTGTCCAGAATACCATGGTATTCCATCTTGCAATCTGAGTTGTGATAGGAGCGCCAAGCAGATCAGCCAGAAAATCCCTAAGATCCTATGAAACCCTCTAGTCCCTAACAGTTTTTATGTCAGATTCAGAATCACTGTCTTCTGTGTAGAAGTCAGCTGGGTTCACTTTTTGGAGGCACCTCAGTGAGGGTCTTGGGTGGGTGGAACTGGTCAGGACGGTGGTCACTTAGAGGCTATGGTGCTGAGCTTGGTGATGTTTGAAGTTGGTGATTCAAGGCCCGAGTGCTGGAGTCTGTCCCAGCTCCTGCCAACCTAAGCAGTTTGGAAACAAGAAATTGCAAAAAGTAAACAAACAACAACAAAAAAAAACCCCTCTAGTCTTCCCTGGTGCTGGATGGAGTAGCCAGATAGAAAAATCAGTGTCAACCCAAGTGTCAGTTATTCATGCCAGGTCGACCTGATTGTCCACAATCAGATCATAAATCAGCTGGGACTTATATCAGATCAACTTGGCATTAAGGGACAAAGTAGAGGGAACTGTGATGAGTTGGCTACCTTGTACTTGGTGGGAGGGGGCTAGAACATGGAATAGATAACAAGAACTGAGGCTGTGGTCTTCAGTAATGACTAGCCTTAAACCCAGCTTCCCCTCTGCTTCTATCCTAGACAACAGAGATGGATTTTGCCCAGTCCATGGTTGAATAACTAACTACAAGGAAAGAAATTACACAGACTCAGGTTAAGGGAAAGAAAACAACAACATCCCACACCCTCTAGAAAAAGTCCCTAAGCTAAACAACAGTTTAACTTCAATATAAATATGGCTGAGGACACTAACAGAAGAAAAATAAAGTCAGGTGGGAAGAAAGATGACTAATAAATTTACTAGTAACTAAGCTACAGATTAGCAAATAACAAAAATAGCCAACAGAATCCCTTATCATAATTTCATGTCAGAAATTAATCTAGATGGAAAGGATTTTTGGTGGAGAAACTCCACTAAGGGATGACTGAATGAGGCTCCTTTTATTTCTCCAATATATTTTCCCATGAAAGTGGTCCCTGTTTATCTACTTGCAATTTCTTACTTTTGATCTGCTAGGCTGGCAGGAACTGGGACAGAGACAGACACTCAATCTGTCATGCAGTATCCAGGTCTTGCACTGCCAACTTACCGGCCTTCCAGCTAACAAGGTGAACTTCTTAACCACTGAGCCACTGCAGCCCCTTAAAATATACAACCCTCCTTCCTTTGCAAAGAACATACATATGAAGGAAGTGATATGGATTGACTCCCTAAGGAACCACAGGTTTGAATTTGCAAGAGCTAACCAGGGCTATTGAAGTCTGGACAAATAAAGATGAGTGTTTCCCAAACTATGTTCTGTGGAAGACTGGTGGATTTCAATTCCCAGATACCTAAGCCAGTACACTGGCTGATCAGAGCTTTGGGGAATTGACCTAGGCTTCTGGGAATTGAAGTCCAAAACCCAAAGATTGGGAAACACTGATATAGACAATAGAAAAGTTATGTTGTAAGTGGCTAGGCAAACAACATATTGTTGTTAAATTCAGTTGTTACCTTCAACTTATGTCAACTCTTATTTTTGAGTGACTTTCAATACGTATGTGATAATTCTAGAACTGTAAATAGTGTTAAGATAGTGCTAAATAGAATCCTAAAATCATTATGTTTAAAAATATATCTGGATAACTGGTGTTTATAAATTAACAGGGACTGACTTTAAAATAAAGCAATTAGACAAAAATAGTTAGCCAACTGAAACATTAGGTAGATAGATTAATCCTATAACATTCATTGTGAGACTCTTAATTACTGTACAGTAAAACCTTGCATAAAGAGTGCCTTGCTTAGAGAGTAACTCACTTAAAGAGCAGAATTTTCTCTGAACAAAAAAAACAACCAAAATTCGTTTAACAAATAAATCAGGGTTCGCATTCCCCCCACCAGGTCATAATTGGTAACTTACAATGGTGTTTTGCTTAAAGAACAAACTTGCTTAAAGAGCAATCCCATGCAACGCATTATGCTCTTTAAGCGAGGTACCACTGTACTTAAAACCTATCAGCTGGAAATTAATAGAAAACTGTGTTTCTCCTTAGTTGAGTAGGGAAAATATGCTAGTTATAACTTTGGAACTGTGGTTGATAAAATTGCTAATAGAGTGCCTCACATTGTATAGAAGTCCCTTTGCTCATCCATACATTTATACCCACTTGATTGTAAGAACCTGTGGAAAACACCTCCAAAATCCACTTTACAACACAGCAGAAAGCTTTCTTATAGCCATATGTTTTCTCTGTAAATGTATGCTGCGACCTTGGAGCCATCTGAATCCCAGGACACATTTCAGTTGCTCACTCACACTTTTTTTTTGTGAATCAGAAATAAAAATCAAAAGGCTCTTTGAGGATTACTGAAAAGGAATTCCACATGTGCAAGTGTGTCGGTGTGCACACAGGCCGTTCCTTTTAGAAGAATAATATCACCCAAATCAAATGAATAGAATGGGAACATGCTTTTAAAAGATTAAAACACCAAAGATGAAACTCAAAAAGCTTTGGCTTTTTATTGGGTACAAGGCAATTTATGTGGCCCATCCTTGTACACTTTTTAGAAACAGCTTATTTGACACATTTTAACCTCACAGAAAAGAAGTCCTTTTGGTATAAGCTGTAGATCTTTGCAACATTACTGTCAAACAGAAAGATGTGCGCACAGATATGTAGGGAAATGTATTGATTTCTTGTAAAGCAGATGATACTTTTAATGCTGTCTCAGAAAGGTCTTCTCACAGTGCATAAAACTTTTTCAAGATTCCTTAGCAACATCTCCCATGTCAGAGATGGGCTAAGCAGATGAACTGCAACTCACAGTATTCCTTCCCAGTATTTATGCTGGCTGGTGCTAACAAAAGCACCCATCAAACATCTTTTTGAGGGCTGTGCTTCACCCATTTATTTAAACTTAGATAGGCTGCTTTTCCTCATTCAGCACTCCTGAGACATTTGTTCAACATTGGTTTTAGAACATTTCCCTCCTTATTCAGTTCTTCACTTCCAAGGGAGCTGGAATATATACCCAGTGATGGGATGTAACAGGTTCGCACCGGTTCGCCAGAACTGGTAGTAACTTTCCCCAGTGTCCCGGAGAACTGGTAGCAGCTTTTGGGGGGAACCACCTTCGGGGCTTACCTTTTCACTGGTTCTCCCACTGCGTGCCAAGCACTTGGTGTGCATGCACGCCTACAATGCTTGACGCGTATGCACGGCCTCCTTGCTGTCCTCCCAAGCGGGGAGGAGGAAGAGAAGCTGCTAGCCTGAAGCCCCCTATAGCCTGCTTCAGGGTAATGACTCACCTTTGGATGTGGTGTGTCTGTATGTATTTTAATGTGTATTTATTACCTTTACCTATATTGACGTACTACCACAGCTCCTAAAAAGGCCTGGCAGCCTGGCTTGGGGTTTTTAAGCAAAGTCTTGGAGTTACCTCATCAATAAGCTACACCTATGCTGTTCCAATTGCTGTTCCAATTGGAGAAACCTTAAGGAGGTACAACTGTTTTACATTTACATTAAGGCATATTATCCTAGAGAACTGGTTAGGCAAAGACTTAGTACCTAACTTCTTTAACTGTTGAAAAGTTGAAAAGTGCCAAAATGAAGCCATCTTGTGGTGAGTTCATTCTGTAGTTCCTTCCATCTGACCTAGTGTGAGAAAGATTAGCCAGAATAAGCTTTAAGCTCTGGTTTAAAAACTCTGGTTGAGTTATGTATTTTAATGTATTTTAATTTATTTATTTATTTATTTATTTAATTTACGGGTTTTTGTTGTGGGTGGGTGGGTGGGTGGGTTGAGGGGTGTGTGTGCATGTATGTGTTTATTTTTATTTTATATTATTTTTATTTATTTTATTTTTTCTTGGGCCCCGCCCACAACATCATGATGTCATGACGTTGGCTCCACCCCCAACATCATGACGTCATGATGTTAGCTCCACCCACACTGTGATGACATCATGGTGGGGTAGTAAACATTTTGACATCCCACCACTGTATGTACCCCTGTCTAGAAGCATGGGGCATCAATAAAGATTCTGAAAAAGGTCTCTCTTTACCTGCACTCAGCAACTCATTCAAATAAATGGAAGTAGCAGTAGTGCCTGTGGCAGGATGCTTCCTTGGTAAACCCAAAAAGTTTACAAACAAACACAGAAAAACTCAAACAAGAACAACAAGAACAACAACAAAAAGAACAACAAACAACAACAAAAACTCAGTGAAGAAGTAAAAACAGAAATAAGGACAGTGTTTCAGCTGACAGTTTCTTCAGTACATAATTATTTGCTTATTTTTTTCCTTATGACTTAAATATTTTCTATTCTTCACATATAGATAATTAAACCTGTGCTGGGTTTGACACAAACACTAACCAAACCATGAATTAATTTACAACCTTTTTTCAAAAAGATTACATAAACTCTTAACTTACTGTAGTAGTTAGCAGTGTTAATATGAACTCTTTGGGATGGCATTTTTGGAGGTTTGTGACTACAACAATTATAATTCACAACTGTGGGAGTTCTATCTAACAGACAGATTTATTTATTTATTCATATTTATTTTGCTGCCTACTCGCTGTGGCGATTCAGGGTGGCTTACAGACAATACAATCAATAAAAAATAATATTATAATACAATCAATCAATGTTGGAGTGGGCTTTTTTTGGGGGGGGGAGCCTCAGCTTCCCATGTCTTCCTATTCACCCCCTGGCCATTGGAGTGGGCTTTGGGGGGAGGAGGGAGCCTCAGACTCCCATGTCTTCCTCTTCACTCCCTGGCCATTGGAGTGGGCTTTTTGGGGGGGGGGGTCTCAGCCTCCCATGACTTCTTCTTCACCCCCTGGCTGTTGGAGATATTTACATACAGATACACAATGTGGCTCACCTGGGAACTAAATGCTTTGAGACCTTACTCTGACTAGCTTTTCATTCATAAAGAAAGTTCTCAGCTGACAGAGGAGCAGGAACAGGAAAATTGGGTTTTGGTAGGCTTCTAAGTCTTCCAAGGTAGGGGTTTCTTCCTGGTGAGTCACATTTAGGCATCTGTCTGTCAGATAGAAGTCCCTTAATTGAGAAATTTAGAATTTATAGTTTTAAAAACCAGACAAAATCCCTTCCCTACCATATCTTTCCCTACCATATCCATTACATACAGAAGGTATAACTGCAACCAGGAATCTTACAGGTCAATCACCTCACAGTTGTATTCATAAACATTATTTTGCAATTCTCAACTAGCACACATGTGATGGTTAATCAACTTGCTCTTACCATTCAAGGCAATACAAACTTATACCTAAAATATGTACCCAGTGCAAAATTCTCATAGTAGGCAATTAGGGAGTGAGCATAAGGGATAGAATCTTTTAGAAGTAGCTATTGAATTATGTTGTAGAGTAAATAGCTCATGTCACCACAAGCCTTTAAGTAAGCCACAAAGATCAATTCATTTAGCACTAACCCTTCTTAAATAAGAATTTGGGTATATGTTTGCTGCAGAACTGTTCTAGCTTTAATTATTTATCTATTTTTTCCATTGATTAGCATGCAATGTTGGTTGTGATTTGTTAATTTTATTTTTATGGTGGCTATGTTTTTCAGCAGTTTTCCCTCGACACCCGAAGGGGTAAAAGAGGAAGCAAAAAAGAAATACAATAGGTACAGTATGGAAACTCCATTGCATGGCAGCTGGCTTTGCTTGGGATAAATCCTTCTCAACATACATATAGATAGTTACTTTACTATGAGAATCAGATCCTTTAACAAATACGTGCCAAAATGGTGGTGAGAGAAGTAATTTCAAAATGCCTAGTTATGCATTGTGAAGACTATTTCTCAATTCTTCAATTGACCAGACTATCAGAATCCCTTTTAGATTCCAAATTCTAGAATTCCTCACCATTATACATGTGTGGTAAACTATTGGGTATTGAAGCCCAATGTTTGGAGATTTTTTAAGGTGTGTTGGTGGCTTAAGGAAATCTTCCTGGAAACTTGCAACTTGCTTTCCATTCCTTTCACTGGTGCGTTCTTCTCCAGATTTGACCAAAACTTTTCATGACTGAGTCTTCCCATCTTTTGGGGATCTGACACAGGGTCTTTTTACTCCTCTAGGATACCACTTGGTGACAGCTGCTGTTCAACGCATACCTGTTCAACATTTTCAGTCCAGTACAATTTCCATTTATGATATTTGACAACAGCTTGTGCTTAGGTATTCATAACAATTGGTTTAATTAAGAGTTTTACCTGGATGTCTTCCATTCATTTTGAATAGCTGATTCAAATACAGTCAAACCTTTCTTAATGAGTGACTTGCTTAGCAAAAAATTTGCATAATGAGCCATTTTTTCGCTAACCGGTCTGACTCGCATAACAAACATTTTCGCTATACGAGTCAGACTTGCATAGCGAAAGTATTCACTATGCGAGTCGGACTTTCCCTACGGAAAACTTGCATAACAAGTGTTTCTATGGAGAAAACTCTCATAACAAAAAAATTTGCTATGTGAGTTTTCCCTCTAAAAAAGCTCGTTATGCAAGTTTTTCCATAGGAATTTTCGCTATGCGAGTTTGTTTCGCATAGCAAACAGACTGGCAGAGTGAATTAAATTTGTTATGCAAGGTATGACTGTATTTCTTTTTTGAAAGACAAGTTAGAAATTGAGTGGATAAGTAAACAAAAAAAGCATAAAACTTGACTGACATTTTAAAAAAGTAAAATAAAATTTGAATTGAAACAGAAGAAAGTGAATCGAGATTAATCTCAATGAAGCACAAGATGAAAATTAATGAACTGAATCTGAAATGCTAATCGTTGAGTTTTATCTAACTTCTTTGCAGTCATTCTGCCAAAAAATTCCTGTTTACTTAAGTTTTAGAATGTCATATTGACAGTGATAAAAAGGTAAATTTTAAATACAGAACAGAAGGAGCAATTATGTCAGCAGTACTCTGTACACAAATGCAAAAAGATACAGAAGACAGTAAAATCTTATTGTTAATTCTAGTTAGAGTGGATTAACAGTATCATTGTAATAGACTAAGTTTAACAAATTTTATTCATTCAGTGGGCCTACTGTAGTTAGGGCTAATAATTGCATTTAGTCAATTAATATTAGCCCAAATTTTACTGCCATTTTTGTTGTTGTTGTTCCGTTGCATAGTCGATTCCGACCCTTTGTGACCCTAGTGATCATTGCCCGCCAGGCACCTCTGTCTTCCACCATCCTCCTCAGCCGACCCAGCTCTGTGCCCACTGCATCTACAAGACCATCTAGCCATCTCATTTTTGGTCACCCCCTACTTCTTTTGCCCTCCACCTTTCCCAGCATCAAGGCTGTCTCAAGTGAATCCTCTCTTCTCGTTTGATGTCCAAAGTACTTTAGCTTCATCTTTTTACACTAGCATAATGGAACTCATGTATTCTTTGTGGCAAATTGCTGCTTAATAACAACATGCTAGTTTTGTTCCTTGGTGAAAGCTTGATGGCATGATTAGGCTCATGCCTAGGAACAAAAACATGCCTAATTCATAAGTAGCATTCTGCCTCTAAGACTTATGAACTTTCTCCTGTGCAGTCCTAGCTCAGAAATAAGATTCTGGCCTTCATATGTAATCACTATGTAGAAAGACAAGAGCCATGGTGAAAAGATATTGGTTGAAATTCTGTTGCCTAGTTATGAAAATGTACAACTTTTAGACATGAATTGCTAAATTAAGAAAGCTCTGCATACATAATTTGTTACATATTAAATCATACAACCCAGTATATAACAGATATGTCTATGGAGATCTTTTGATTTATTACAATTTGCTTCCAAAGGCTCCATGGTTTGGGAAACTCGGCAATAGGATTTCAGTCGCCAACTCCCAACAATCAAACCTCGCTTAAAGAGCACCTTGCTTAAAGAGTAACTCGCTTAAAGAGCAGAATTTTCTCTGAATGTTACCATGTAACAAATAAAACCAACCAGAAACTCGCTTAACAAATAAATCAGGGGTCGCAATCACCCCACCAGAAGTCACAATTGGTCATTTACAATGGTGTTTCGCTTAAAGAGCAAACTCGCTTAAAGAGCAGTGCTGTGGAACACATCATGCTCTTTAAGTGAGGTACAACTGTATTTCCAATACATGTATTTATGCTGATATTTTCTACTATACAATAAAACAATTGGCTACATTACGAAGCTTATTCATTGCCTTTAAATTACCCACACCAGATTACTATAAATAAGACTTGTGTCAGATATATTCCTATCTATAAAATAAATACATGCATACTTAAGGGCTCAAGAAATATTCACCAGGTCCAAAAATTTTGGTTTACCACTCTTGTTTTTTAATAACAAATTTTATTTTATTGTAGAGTTGGAGGAAAGAGGTCTCTTGTTTATAATAACTATACAAATATGCAATAAATGTGAATATGTTTTACAGTATCCCCCATTAACATTGAAAACAAATTATAGATTAAGAATAAATCATAGATATCATATCATCCTAAAATTAAATCACCTTATATTATGCAGAAACAAATAGTTGCTTTCTAAATCTTATTGAGTAATGAACTGAATAATCTAGTAATGAATCCAGCAATTGAGTAAAATTCAATTTTTCTATAACTTGTATATTTTGCTGTCACTTCTAACTATATTTGTAAGTTTTATCATGTAAGTCATATCCATATTCTTCCATACCATTTAATAATAGACATACAGTAATACCTCGGATAATGCTAAGACTTGGTTCCACAAGTCTTGGTGTTATCCAATTTTTAGTGTTATCCGATGCACGTTAAAATCCTATGGGATGGATCGGATAATGTTAAAGCTCCATAGAGATACATTGTAACCGCACAGGCTTTAGCGGAAGTTTTCCGATCCATCCCATAGGACCTTAACATTATTCGATCCAATTCTCCTCCCCAGGTTACTTAATGTTATGCGATTTTAGCGTTAGCCAAGGTAAACGTTAACCGAGGTATTACTGTAGTTTCACAATATATATATATATTGTCAGCTAATTCAGCTTTAACACTTCCATCATTATGCAATGTATAGTTAACATGATTTTTAGTTGAAGCTTGATCCAGCTATTATATGTTCTGTTTTGTTAGATTCTTCCTTTGTTTAAGAATTTTTATAGCACTATGGGAATAATTATGAATGTTGACTATTAATGGCAGTTACACAGTGTAAGAACATCGGTTGATATTGTTCTTAACCATGTAACACAGAAAGAAATTTAGATGTTTTTATAAAAGCAGCACATTTCTGTATAGTAAGTAAAATAAATAAGGACTAATTATTCTTTGGGGAGAGAAAAAGAAGATGGAGGCAATTATGTCTGACCTTGATTTATGTAGTCGCTGAGAACTTCTGAAACAGTGGCTAACAGAAACATAGCTTCATTTTAATGTAGCTTTTTGTTTTTGTTTTAAATGTTCCAGCCATGAATTATGACAATTGTGACTGAAGTTTTCTGTGGGGATGCCTAAATATCAATATTTGTTAAGGATTCAGGACAGCATGTTTACAATACAGTCAAACCTCGCATAAAGAGTGTTTCACTTAAAGAGTAACTCGCTTAAAGAGCAGAATTTTCTTTGAATGTTCGCTTCACTTAACAAATAAATCCAACCAAAAACTCGCTTAACAAATAAATCGGGGTTCACAATCCCCCCCCACACACAATTGGTCACTTACTATGGTGTTTCACTTAAATAGCAAACTCGCTTAAAGAGCAATCCTGTGGAACGCATTATGCTCTTTAAGTGAGGTACAATTGTACTTATATGATGCTCAGCTCTATTGGGATTGTATCATTCTTGAGTTTGAAGTAAAGGATTGCCTGTTGTAATGTTCCCCGGGGGGGGGGAGCATATAGTGACCCACATTATATTGCCTCATTGTGCCAGTGCTAGGGCTATTTCAGCGCTTGTGCAGGGAAGCATCCAGTACTGCCTTGGACAAGCATTAGGCCCACTGGAAACAATAGTGTGACAACCAGTAGGACTCAGGAGTCCTCTGGCCTCCTGGCAAATGGATTGCATCTGATCCTGCTTCCCTGGCCCAGATCAGACCCAGCCGTTCAGGCCTCTCCTATCAATGTGCCCAGTTACTCCTGACCAAAATCCAGGTCATGCTCTCTCAGTCAGCTTTGAAGGCCAGATGGCCACTTTGCTCTGCCTGTATGATGGGGTGGCTATTTTGTCCCAACAGCTTCAAAGTTGGTGGCCATTTTGTTTCATGAATGCCCTTGGAGGGCCACATGAAATGATGCCATGGGCTGGATCTAGCCCATGGGCCTCAGGTTGGGAACTCCTAGACTAGAACATATGGGAGAAGTTTGCACTTTTCCAGGAAGATTTCCTTAAGCCACCCTTCTCCTTAAACAATCTCCTAACATTGAGCTGTAATACACAATAGTTGATGGCACAACCAGAGAGCCTCTCCGGTCCTCTCTGGTGGGATGGACAGAAGTTCTTGGGGCTATGCAGTCTCTTAAGTATCCTGGCCCACTACCATGT
Organism: Furcifer pardalis; assembly: GCA_030440675.1. Classification (NCBI taxonomy): domain Eukaryota; kingdom Metazoa; phylum Chordata; class Lepidosauria; order Squamata; family Chamaeleonidae; genus Furcifer; species Furcifer pardalis. The sequence goes on along the minus strand of CP126890.1, from coordinate 276,652,455 downwards.
AGGGCTTTAAAGGTAATTACCCGTCCTTGAATTGCACCTGGAGGTACAATGGCAACCAGTGCAGCTCCCGGAGCAATGGTGAGGTGAGAACATAATGCCCGCAGCCCATCACCACCCAGGCAGTTGTGTTCTGCACCAGCTGCAGCCTCCGAATGGTCATCAAGGGCAGCCCCATGTAGAGCACATTATAATAGTCAAGTCTGGATGTGGATGTGACCAAAGCATGTGTGATCATGAGCAAGGAGTCCTGATCTAGGAGCAAGCATAACTGGCGTATAACACGAAGTTGTGCAAAAGCCCTCCTGGACACCACTGCCACTGCTCTTCAAGCAGTAGTTGCAAGTCCAGGAGGATCCCCAGATTATGCACCAGGTCTGTTTGGGGCAAAACCGCCCCATCCAGAACCAAAGATGGTAACTCCCGTGATAATCCAAGAACCCTGACCCACAGCCACACAGTCTTTCTGGGATTCAGTTGTAGCCCATTGTCCGCCATCCAAACCCTAATAGCATCGCTTGGGTCTCCACGGGGCCAAGATATACAGCTGGGTATCATCTGCATATTGATGATACCTCACTCTGTGGGAACAGATGATCTCACCCAGCGGTTTCATGTAGATGTTAAATAGGAGAGGTGAGAGCCCCAAACCCTGAGGCACCCCATATTGGAGGGGCCTAGGGTTGGACCTCTCGCCCTCTAACCACACTGACTGGGTCCGGCCCTTCAGAAATGAGGAGAACCAGGTCAAAATGGAACCCTGGATTCCCAATCCTCAGAACCTTTCCAGAAGGATACCATTGTCTATGGTATCGAAAGCTGCTGAGAGGTCAAGAAGAGCCAGGACAGACGGATGTCCACCATCCCGCTCTCACCAGAGATCATCCACCAGCATGACCAATGCATTTTCCGTACCATATCCAGGCCTGAATCCTGACTGAAAAGGGTCCAGATTATCCACTTCATCCAGAGTCTCCTGTAACTGCCATGCCACTGCCTTCTCCAAGACCTTACCGAAGAAAGGTAAGTTGGACACAGGTCGGTAGTTGGTCACTACTGTGGGTTTGAGAGAAGCTTTCTTCAGGAAGGGGTGCACCAAAGCATGTTTCAAGGTTGCTGGGGAAAACCCTCTCACAACGAAGAATTGATGATAGCCTCAACCCAACCGCCTGTCCCCGCCTTGGCTGATTTAACTAGCCAGGTGAGGCATGGGTCCAGCGCACAGGCAGTGGCCTGAACAGATCCCAGGAGCCTGTCCACTTCCTCAGGTACAACTGGTTCAAACTGATCCCTGATAACATGGCAAGACTTCATTTTGGACAACCCCAGCTTTGAGTGAATCCGAGCAATTTTCTCCGCCAGATAATCAGCAAAAGCCTTAGCTGACCCCTGCCAACTGGGACCTGACTCCCCTCTACTGAGGAGGGGCCTGGTCACCTGGAACAGGGTCACTGGGTGATTATCAACAGAGGCAATGAGGGCTGTGATGTTTCACACACCTCCATCGCTACTAGATAGGCTTTAATAAAATAGGCTTTAAATAAATAAATAAATAAATAAATAATAGCGACTCAAGCCAGTGTTCGGGGAAAGATACTAAACATCGGTCCTGTATTCCCTGAGGGTGGCCCATCCCTTGGCTCCTGCAGTATTACCCCATGGCCATCACTACACCAATTTGAGCCCCAGGAACCCCACTGCCCACTCCAGACAGAATGCTGTTCTCTCTACCTGGCTGGCAGGGCCATTTCTCACTCGTTCCCTCCCCCACCCCAATACCCACCCTCAACCTCACCCAACCCTCACCTTCTCGCAGCCACCCTCCCCATCCTCCACTGTGGTCAAAGCCAATGGACCTCTTCCTTGCCTCAGCTGGCAAAACCACTAGACCAGGGTGGAGATCTTGGCCACTCCGCGGTGTCTCCCAATCCACCCCGACTTACACAAAAGGCTATGGAACAGATTTTTTATGTAAATAGGGGTTTTACTTGTATGTTCAAGAGCCAAACTCTTATAATGAGAGCAGTTCCTGATTAATGTTGTAGTTGATCATAAGGATTTATGAGCACACTCTGTCAAGACTCATGGAAGTCTGGACAGATACTTCCATTCTTGACTTATATTGGGATAAACCAGTGATCCATTTTTTTCTTTGGTCTGTGGTAGTCTCTAGTGACTTAGGAAAAGATCTTTTCTTTACACAACAGATTGTAATAGGAGGTGACAGGTGACTATTTGCTGGATCTTGTGAATGCAGGGCATGAGTTCTGTCGCTGAACTATGCCCTCATCCACTTTAGCCTAACAGTATGGTTTGAATATGTGAAAAGTAGAGAGATACCTGCATAAAAGGCATTCACCAGTGGGTGACGTGCATTCCTTGAGAACAGTGGCAATGCCAGGGGGATATTGTAAGCACAAGCTCCTCCCATTATTTCTCCAAAGTTCCACCCCCAGTTGAGGCCATTGTGTTCCTTGCACACATTGCTTGCCCTCTTACCTTTTACTGGAACACAACAGAGGACAAACGGGAGGAACTCTCTTCGGTAACCTCTGCCTCACCCCTTTTAAGCTGTGAGTTTAAAGTTGTTTTTGTGTTGAGATATACTTTTTTCGAAACTGTCTTTTCAGTGTTATCATTTTTAAAAAGCTTGTTTAACTTTTATGTATGCACTTGGCAATCAGTTACTATAAAGCAAATAAAACGATGTCCCAGCTGCCTGGAAAGGGTGATACAGCAGATAGCATTCACACCCTCATCTTTGTATTCCATTCCTTCAAGGATATCAGTAAGTAAACAGTACTGAGACGCTAATATGTTTAATAAAGAAACAATTTCTTGGGCCTCACATTGTAACTGTGGGAAAGGTAATCCTTTCTTCCTACTTCTTGCTCAGGTGTTACTGGTTTCCCCCCTTCCTTTAATATTATCAAATTGATGGCTGAAAGAATGATTGTCAGAAACAGAAATGTTATAAAAAGTTGGAGCCTATCTCTGAGGGTGTTTTAACTAAGAAAACTAAAAAAGTAACCAATGGTTTAGGGTGGGTTCACTTTTCCATTGTACAGGTACTATAACTTAATAAGGAGAGGTTCAACACTAATGTCAAAACTGGAGGTTCTCTTTAACATGCTTGCTTTTAAAAGCATGGCATCTAAAAGGCTGTGCTCCTGCTTAAGAAGATTGATTAGAATATGTGGGTTGTGTTTTAGGAGGTTTTGCTAGCCTGTCCTCCATTTCAAAGGATTTTATGGCAGATTTTAACCTTTTTGAATTGCACTTCTGTTCGGAAAGGCAGGCTGTGAAAGAATAAACATATTCCTAACATCACTTAGTGCATAGCTCTAAGGAAGCTCTTGGAAACTTTCTCTGTCAATCAGTGTAGCTCAGGGAAAGTTTCAGGCTTTATTCAGAATGCAGCTACTCAGACGTCAGTGGGCCTCACTGTTTCTGTTTTCGCTCTGTTGCTGTAATGTCTTAAGCATAATTCAGTTTACAAGTGTGACTTCCCTTTAGATGCAGTTACATTGTCTGAACAATCAGTTTTTATCTCTCAATGTAGTTTTAAAGCATTATGTACAGCAGTTCCCTTCCTCTTGTTTTTGGATACGATCTATTAAATTCTCTTATGAAAGGCTCAGACCGACTGAAATGAGTAGATACACAATAGCTTTACTTTCTGGCATATCTGACAAATGGAGCTAGCTACTGCTATTGATTTATTTAATTTTTACCCCACCCATGGAGAGAGGTACAACCACCCCCTTTAGTCATTTCCCTCCACCAGGTGTTTTAGGTTGCTTCTTTGCATGTAGAGCATATACAGTCAAACCTCGCATAAAGAGTGTTTCGCTTAAAGAGTAACTCGCTTAAAGAGCAGAATTTTCTCTGAATGTTCGTTTCGCTTAACAAATAAAACCAATCAAAAACTCACTTAACAAATAAATTGGGGTTTGCAGTACCCCCCCCCCCCACAATTGGTCATTTACAATGGTGTTTCACTTAAAGAGCAAAGTCGCTTAAAGAGCAATCCTGTGGAATGCAGTATGCTCTTTAAGTAAGGTGCCACTGTATGTAAATTTCTCCTCCTCTGATTTGTCACACTTTTTGTGGAGAAAGTGTGGATGTGTGGGGACTGGACATCCATCTCAGAGCATTAAAAAAAATGCCAGTAGGTAATGATCAAACACAGCTAGTACCTCTAGACCAATGGGTATACATTGATGCAGCTAGTGTAAGCGTGATGCAGTCTGAAGCTTTGAAGACACCTGTTGTGTGTGTCTGTAATGTCTAGCCAAGTGTAATCTGACAAAGAAGTGAGAAAAGCAATGGGAATAAGAGCAAGAGGATAAGAACTCCTCACTTGGCCTGATCTTGCCCGGATCTACATTGGTGTTGTTTGGACTAGGTGTGTATGTTTCCTAATTAGTGAGGAAATCCTTGCTCCAGTTACTTTTCTTTTCTGAGAGTTTGCCTTGTGACATTCAAGAAGGGATTTTTGTAGTTGTTGTTCAGTCGCACAGTTGATTCCGACCCTTTGCTACCCTATGGACCACTGCCCACAAGGCACTTCTGTCCTCCACCATCCTCAACTTGCTTAGTTCTGTGCCCATTGTCTCTACAGTACCATCTACCCATCTCATTTTTGGCCTCCCCCTTTTTCTTTTGCCCTGCACCTTTCCCAGCATTAAGGCTTTCTCAAGTGAATCTTCTCATTTGATGTCCAAAGTACTTTAGCTTCATCTTTACTATTTGACCTTCAAGGGAGCAGTCAGGGTTGATTTCTTCTAAGATTGACCTATTTGTTCTCCTCGCTGTCCAGGGGACTCTCAAAACTCTCATCCAACACCACATCTCAAAGGCATCTATTCTTCTGCGCTCAGCTTTCCTAATGGTCCAGCTCTCACAACCATACATTGCCACAAGGAATACCATTGCTTTGACTATACAAATTTTTGTTTGCAATTTGATGTCTCTACTTTTCACTATGTTCCCCAGGTTTCTCATCGCTTGCCTCCCAAGAATCAGTCGCCTTTTTATTTCATGGCTGCAGTCACCATCTGCAGTGAGCTTTAATCCTAGGAAAGTAAAATCTGTCACTGCTTCTACTTCTTCCCCATCTATTTTCCAGGGACTGATAGGGCCTGTTGCCATTATCTTAGTTTTCTTGTTATTAAGTCTCAAGCCAGATTTTGCACTTTCATCTTTCAACCTAATCAGGAGCTTCTATAAGTCCTCCTCACTTTCTGCCATTAGGGTGGTATCATCTGCATATCTCAAGTTGTTGATGTTTCTCCCAGCAATTTTGATCCCAAATTGTGATTTGTCCATCCCTCCATTGCGCATTATGTGCTCTGTGTATAAGTTGAATAAGCAGGGTGACAAAATGCAGCCTTGTCTGACGCCTTTTCCTATTTCAAACCACTCTGTCCTTCCGTATTCTGTCCTAACTGTTGTCTCTTGACTCTTGTACAGATTTCTCATGAGGCATATCAGGTGTTCTGGTATTCCCATCTCTTTAATTACTTGCCACATTTTGTTGTGGTCCACACAGTCAAAGGCCTTAGTGTAATCAATGAAACAGAAGTATTTTACTCATAAATAATGTTGTAGTCATAAAATAGACTCTGCAAAGAAATCCAGTCATCTTGCAGCTTTACAACCTTAGATAATTGATTAAAATCATGTTTAGATCTTACTATTTCTCATTTGTTTTTTCTTGTGCTAAATGCTGCTGGTTTTTAATTCACTCTTTTTCAGTGATTGCTTTGATATGATGAATAGTCACCTCATCTGTATCTGTAGGAAGCTTTGAAAAACATCATCCTGTGTTTAATAGAGTGTACTTGTCTTCTTCTTCTTCATCCGTATCTGAATCTTGGCGATCATCATGGTGATCAGTCATGAAGACTGTCCTCAGAGTATAATGCAGTGACCTTTCATCTGCCTTCCACATCGCAGCATGACACCCGTACCACTGATTCCATTCTGTGAGTCACTTTCTGGTCCTGAGCCCTTTTGGCACACAAATTCCTCATCAGCCCCAAGCCAGGATTGATGAAGCTGCTGCCCTCCATCAAGATGGAATCAATTGGGTTTTAATCCACTTGGAGACCATCACCATTCCCTGTGGACTTTGCCACCCAAGCCATTAATTCTCAGGGTTGTCAGGTTAGTTAACTGCCACCTGACACTCAATGTTGAGTTGCTGGCAGTATGGTCTACTCTATTACCATAGCAGGATAACTTGGCCAGACTTGAGTGTATTGGTCTGCCTAGCTGAATTCATTCTTGTCTCAGAAGTGTCTGAGGAAGAGGTATATCTGTCAACGTGGAGGATTCACTGACCCAATTACATCTTTCTTCTTTACTCTTTTACTCTTTTTATTCCTTTACTTAAAGGAATGATATGTTGTTTTAAATGGTTTTAAATTGTTTTTAGATTTTTAACTGTGTGTTGTATGTTTGTTGATTGGTTGTAATCTGCCCTGAGTCATCTGTGTGAGTAGGGCGGAATATAAGTTCAGTTAAATAAATACATAAATAATTTGGTGCTGCAGGTCTGCCTCTCATTTTCATTAGGCTAATATGGTTCAGGGTAAAAACTCCTCTATGTCTTAACACCTGGCTTATATTTAAAAATCTCAAATCCATTTACTCAGATGGCATAATAAGCATTCAAGGGCTTATCTTTTAAGCAGTACAGCATCTAAAAAAAGTCTTTCCCCATATGCTGTAAAATACCATGAACATTTTTTTTCATAACTTTCGTACTATGTGATTTGTTTAATGTTTTCTTGCCTTTGGCAAATTTTACAAAATCATTTTCTCTTTTAAAAGGCCACCACCTTTAGGTGAAGCAAGGGAGCGTTTATATTCAGGGTTTCCCCCCCTGTGTATTTACTTATCAATTCTGTTTTCTGAATAGTTGTTGAAAGAACAGAAGTTTGTAAATTATACAACACCAAATAGTAGATCCACTCCATGGCAGTACGCCCAGACACTGTCAAATGTTTTACCTCTTCCTCACTGGTTCCTGACAATTATTATGGATTACAGAAGTGTTAACATTTCTTTATTTAAACATTTTTGGTTTTTGTTTCTGTTAAGTGTACTCTGCACTTCATTCTACATACAACAAGCAGTTTTTCTTTGAACAGAAGGAATGATATTAAATTATTGTATTTTTGCTTTCTAGGGATGGCAAATTAAAAACCTGTGTCTCACAGTCTGTTCTTGAGTTGTAGGTCTCTTATACTTTCACTGTACTTAAACAATTTCTTTAAGTATAAAACTGGAGTAATTTTCATTAATTTTAGAAATAAACCTCCAAATTACCTATTTTATCAAAAATAATATTGATGATATGATTATGCTTAAGGGGCCTTGAATGTTTCCAGGTATCACCTATTTGATTCAGAAAAGTTGAGATATTTCCCATTTTTCCAATAGTGATTCACTGATCTGAAAATTCATCTTCATGTTCCTTTAACAAGAGTTTATGAGAAAATTACCATGATACTGCTATGGCTAAACTAGAGTTTATAGAAGTTACCAGTATATCACTTAATTACATATGGATTTTCTTGTCTAATATTCCCTGTAGTAATAACATAATAACGTTAGGAAGAGTGGAAGACATAGGAAAAGGCCTTTCATGAGAAAAATTGACTTAGTAAAGGAGGGCACTGTCTTCAGTCTACATGATATGAGTAGAGTTGTTAATAATAAGACCTTTTAGAGGGCATTCACCCATAGGGTCACAATATGAAGGAAGCAACTTGGTGGCATGTAACAATCCCCCCCCCTTGATGGTGTGGGGATAATGTGATTCTACAGATGTTGAACTGAAACATCTTGAGAGCTTCATGTCACTTTGCAAGATCTTTATATAGAACAATTCTCATCATCCACATTTTGCTTCCCTCTTTGTTGCCTTCTACAAACTTTATTCCTTGTTCTGATACAGATGTAATGCTTTTATCTCAATGATTCCACAAGTGGCACTCTATGATGACATCTTGCTGTCAAATTCAAGAGAGCTTTGGTATTATAAGTGGGTGATGACTGTACAGATGAGAAGTTGGAACCATTGCTAAACATGTTCATACCATTTGCAAATTCCCTAGGGCTGATATTTTCTGGACATTGTCTGCATTTCCTTTACAAAACACAGAATTATATCATGATATTTTCTTCATGGTTCTAAGATAACTGGAGAAATTTCAGGAAAGCATCTCATTTATAAAGGATCCCAGTTAATGACTGGTTGGAAACACATACACATGTACATACCATGTAATACACATACATAATGTATAATACAAGATCATGTATATTTTCGTGGTGATAATTTCATTATGAAAAACAGGCTTTGATGAATAATGATAAGATAACCTCACATGTCAAAATTCAGCACAATTTATTAAACCAGAGATGCATGCTGGGTCAGTTTATTCTCTAATTCCTCTGATCATCTCATACATCTTCGTTGTTTCAGTCTTAGTTAAGGCAAAAGGTAATTTGACCCTAGTTTAAGAAATTTGTTTGTAAACCAACAGACATGGTTTCCTTTTTGGTGCATTAATGGAAAATATTGTCTATAGTAATGTATGGTTTACTTTCAAATTGATTATAAATTTGAGGTTACGAGTGCTTTCTTAATGATGAATAAATCACGTAGTCTATATAAGTTGAAATAGCTTTTTTGAGCTATTACAATCTTTGCCTCAGCATTAATAATGCAACTTGGTCTGTTGAGCATTCCGTGTGCTCCGGTGTCTTGTCGTGCCTGCCACATGACCATGGAAATGTCTGCAGAAGCAGACAATGCTGGCTCTTCAGCTTTGAAATAGAGTTGGATACGACTGGCTTTTGAGCAAGGGAAACCTTTATCTTTTACAAAGAAAAGGCCAAGGAATCAGTCTCAGAAATTTTCTTTTTCCATTTATACAATTTTATCATCTGGATATCAGCAAAAGCTTTAAATCAAAAATTCAGCAAGCTATGATTGTTTTTCCATCTTTATATTGATAATCACCATTTCAAATAGTTCTGTACTTAAGGCATAGCAAGTATTTGCTTTTGTAAGGAAGCTATATGAAGAAGATAAAGCTAGGGAGGGAAAGCTTGTAATTTCTATCTACCTTTGCTTCATAGCATATGGAAAAATATAAAGAACTGTGAATGATTTTCTGCAGGGGGTGTTACATGACATTATCCTCATCTTTAATGAACAGAATGTACTTTTTTTTGTTTAGGAAGATATACCAGACTCTTTCATGGCCTTTCACCACCTTCCCAGCATGCCTGGTGCAGGAAAGTGAGGGCAAATTCAGCCTTTTGCGAGTGTGTGGTCCATGTCCTGATAAGATCTAACTGTCATAATAAAACTTTCCATTTATCCTTCTTTATTCTGAGTTACTTGTTATACGTTGGCAATAATTCTACCATGCATAAAAAGGTTTTGTAGCACTTCTGTTCAATCACCCGTGTACTGCTTAGGTATTCCAGCAACCATCTTAAAAATTAACGTGATTAAATAAAGAAACACTGAATCACCAAAATTTCATTTGTCCTTTTGTTTTCAGATGTATCATTGGGGGGGGGGGAGGGTTTAAGAGAAGAGAAGTGAGTGATGAAGGTTGAGCAGTAAAACATTGATGGGCAGGCAGGTGACTAATTTAATGTAAGCCCAAAAGATACTGAAACAGAGGGGGCTAATTGGCTGATCCTGGCCTCTTTGGGCAGTCAAAAACTTACATCCTAATTTTCTCACTTCTCTCTTTTTTTGTGCACCATGTATTATTTCTGTTTTGAATTCTTTAGCCCATTGTTCGATTGTGTTACATCATACACTTCAGTTCTGAGTAAAACTTTTCTAGCTGACATGATTAATATATTTTTTACTCTTGTCTTCAGTGTACCTTTGAATCATTGAGTTTGTCCACTATGCAATTGAGGACCTGAAACTAGTTCTCCGTAGAAGACACTTTCTGGGAGATAGTTATCCAGCATTCTAATAATATGACCAACACCTTGAATTTATTGTTGTTTTTAGTCTGTAAAAATGCTTGTCATATGTGTTTGCTCCAAGACATCCACCCCAGCACCTTTTCTACCATTTAATGTTGAGAATTCTTCAAAGGCTCATAAAATGAAAATGACTGAGTTTTCTTGCATGATGGTGATAGATAGTCAACATCAGCACTCCATAAAGAAGAGAGGACAGAACAACAGCTCTACACATCCTGAAAATAAAGAAATATTGAACACAAAAGATGAGAGGATTGGCTTAGCATGAGTACTAAAGGTTTATTAATACTGGAGAATGATGAGGAATAGCAGTCAGATCTGTATAAAACAATGTTTTCAACAACAATAGGAAGGAATGTTTTAAAAAAGTAATTTCATTGGAAATAGTTGTGCAGTAACAAAAGAATAATCTTATGTAGATGTATAATTCACAAAATGTCCACAAATCTCAGTTTAGCCACATAAGATATCACCAAAGAATGTATTTTATGTTGTGGGAGGGTGTTTCTTTCAAGAACTGGATTCAAGGTGACATTAAATTGTCCTCATTACTAAGTGGTAATAAATTGTAATAAGTGGTAATAAATGTCTAAATACCCATGAATCCATATTTAGACCATGAACATTGACCAATAACCGCAGTTTTATCTACACAGATTATCAGGATTAAAAAAAATTGGCAATCCCAATCAGCAACCTCTTTGTTGATCCAGGACAACTTCACACTAACAAGATTCATCTGTACCATATTTACATAAATGCAGATCCAAGATGAACAGTTGTTGTCAACTGCCATTAGATGAGTTCATTGTCAGTGTACGAAGAAAGCCAGTGACTTTAGTGTATTTATGGTGACATTCCTGAAACTTTGCATTTTGTTTCACAGAAAAACTTGCTTCTATTTCTTTAATGATAAGAAGTTAAAATACTGCTTTTAAAATCTAAATTACTTTTACTTAATCAGGATTTTTGGACATACTGTATATAGCTCAGAGCTTCAGGGGAATTGCTTTTAAAACATCTATTCTCAAATTCAGCAGAAAAATGTTGTTCTTGGCTACTGTTCTGATTAAACCAGACATTTTAATGTGTATTGTGATGGGTCATTTGATGGATAGTCACCTGTACCCTATGATCCACTGAAACCTGGCCATTTGAGTTGAGCTTTAGTTGCTCAGTGTCATAATTTCCCATCTTTTCCTTGATTAATGTTTCCTTTTGTGATCTGAAGGGGAAATGTCTGGAGGTTTTGTTCACTCTACAGAAGCAGCTCAAGATTAAGAGGGTAGGATCTGTTACTATTTTTTTCCTGTTTCAAATGCAGAAATGCATTTTGTGGAAAAAATATAACATACAAAGAGACTAGTAAATCTGTAAATCTTGTCTTGCTTGAAATAGCTATTAAGAGACTGAATATATTTAGAATGATCTTACATATACCTTTGGATTTTGTTAGAAATGATGCTGAGGATGTTGCTGATTTTAAAATTAGATATTATGTGACTTATATTCATTATTTCTGTATGGTGTGGTCACTGGATTAAGGATTGATTCATATATGCACATGAGGTTCCATTCATTAGCCACAGTTAGAGTTTGCCCATTTTAACCATAGAGCTGGCTAATCAAATCCCTACTGAAGTGACATTTATTATATTAAGCAACAGGATTTTGGCCAATAATTCATGGTTCAACACATGAACAGTTGACATTGAAAAATAATTATATTGGAAGTAATGGGGAAGTTCTGCTTCCAGTGGGCAAAACAGACTAACTTCCCTGTGTTACTGGAGAAGATCTCAAGTGGATGTGTTTGGCTGAATGTAAGGACACAGGTTTTTTTTTGTTTTTTGTGATTGCAAACCCTAATAAGTTGTATAAATCTGTAACTGAATACACTTTCATGTGGCTAGAGCTTATTTACATGTTCTCCTAGCAACAGAGGGTGGGTGTGAGTGGAGAGGGCAGGGCAGGCATGTTTCTCCAGCACTTTTACAATAAATAAGACATGAAGAGGACTCATGTGTATGACAAATCCATTAGCTATATATAAAGCAGACATTGTGGTGTGAAGTTACTATTTACAAAAAAAAGTTGTCAATGAAGACAAAAATATGACTTCTTTCACATCTTGTTGTACTCGCCTGCTTAGTGCAGTTTCCATCAAACCAAATCCAATACTGGAAACAGGAATGGCAAAGGAAATCTATTTCAAGCTAAGCCACATTTTTGTATAAATAGTAATACTCCCCGGCTTCTTGGGCTTGGGTGAACATGCACACGGTTTCCTTTATGTCTAATTTAATTTCCATGTTTATCTTCAGAGAGTATGTAGCCTTTATCCATACAGCAACAGAAAAAGAATCCATCTGTTGTCATTGTAACAATATATATATCTGACTTCACACTTCCTTGCCACACCTAGTTTGAATGGATTGTATCTTCAGTCATCAGCCAGTCTCATAGAAATAAGTACACACATTTGTGTCCTTGTCTGTTTACAATTTAATTTGTCTTCTATTTTAAATGCCTTGCAAAGTTTCAAAGTTAACTGTTACATTATTATTTTAAAAAAATTTTAAACAAGAAACCGTGTGACAGTTGACGAAGAGAGAACAAGGACTCCATAAAAATGATCAGGTATAAACCTGAAAAGATAAGCACAAATCTTTCTGTGTACTCATTGATATAGAGTTGTCTGATGATTGAACAGATAGCCTTTCCTAACCAGGTGTGGCAAGAAATATGAGGTAAAGTGCTGTCTGCTGTTTCAGTGGCAAGGAATTTTTAATCAGAAGGATGAGGCTTTCTTCTATTAATATTTATGCCAACAATGCACATTACTATTACTATTTTTAAAATGTATCTGTGCAGAACTGGTATTGCTAGTGACATGTGTGCCAGTTGTTCTGACCTTGTATCTCATTTCAGAGAATGGGTGATATATCTGGCCTTTATAGACAGATATTGTTCTGTTTTCATTGCATTTAGTTTATATGTCAGTGATGGCAAACCTTTTAGAGACGGAGTGCCCAAACTGCAATTTAAAACCCACTTATTTATTGCAAAGTGCAAACACAGTGGGGTGAATGTGCTGGGGAAGGGAGGAAGCGGTCCCATTGGTCTGCTGGGCAGAAGGATGGGGTGAACTCTGTGCTCGGGCAACAGCGCACGTCCCCACAGAGAGGGCTCTGAGTGCCCCCTCTGGCATGCATGCCGTAGGTTCACCACAACTGGTATATATTAAGATCCTGCTTTTCTCAGCCCCTTTAACCAAGAGGAAAACTGAAAGGTAATTGTGATATTCAGATTCAAAGTGAAAAGTGTCTCCTTCCAGAAGCCTCATAATTATGCTTTCTTTCTACATCAGTAGCTCAAAATATCTCCAATTCTGTCCCTCTCCACTAGTAACTCTTGTGCTTCAATCAACCAGTAGTTTGGGGAAAAACATCTCCATCCATTACTCTGGGCCATTTCACCATTGTAGTACTTCAATTAAATGAGCACTACAATGACATCTCTTCTTGGCCTGCCTTGGTGATGTCTCACAGGCTACTTAAAAAAAAGGTTGTTGGCATACTTCAGGTATATGTGATATACCCTTTTTAATCAATAAGAAGCAAGATATTCAACCTTGTGCAAAGAAAAGCCTTGAAACTTTTATGTTCTGTCAAGATGCATGCAGTCGACTAGCTACAAAAGGTGATCTTGCAAGGAATTCAATATACCTTCATATTTTCTCTAACGATATAAAACAGTATATGTAACAGTGAAACAGTAGGATGAGGTTTGCCAGGCCCCTAGCAAGTCACAACTGCATTCTGTCAGATATGTCATAAGCTCTAAGGTGGTTCTTCTTTCATGTCCCGATCAAACCCTGGACTACCAAAACAAAGCCAATTTCTTGGCTTTGTCCTTGGCCAAATTTAAGTCCTTGTTGGTGCATGTTTCTGGCAGTAAATGGCAGACCAGTAAATGAGTGTGATTCTGTATTTTTCAACATTCACACCCCATGTTGTTGTCCACCAGCAGTCCCCACTTGAGCATGTTGGACTTACATTTAGGGACTCCAACCCTCAGCCTATTCAGGGTCCTCCAAGTTATGTAGGGGAGCTTGAGCTTTTGGTTTAACACCAGATCAAACCAAAAGTTCTAAGGTGATTCTGAAGGAAGGTGACACAAAAAATCAGGGTTGCATTACATTACAGACTATCAATGCTTAACAATATAATTCCATGAACAAGCTAAGTGGTAAAAAAATAACCAAAGTAACATAACCAAGATTAGCCCAGCCATCCTTCTACTATCAAATATGTACACTAATGAGATGGTGGCATCAGGGAAATCTGTTATTCAGCCTTCCCTATTCTCTCTGAGAAGCAACTCTTGTTAATTTTGCTATATATCTGCACAATCATTAACAAAGATACAGTCAGTTGTGGGATTCCATTTTTTTACTACCTACTCTGTGGGCATGGTATGGTGGGTGTGGCCAGGGAGAAAGCCCCGTGTTGCACCCAAATCAGGATTACTTTATTTCAAAACTTGGATGGGTGGGGTCAGCCGGAATTTCTGCTACCAATTCTGGTTAACTGGGGCGAACCTGCTGAATCTCACCACTGGATACAGTAGTAGTTTGAGCCTGATGAGCAGCCATAATGATTATAAATGAAGATCTGGAAAGAGGAGTCACATATCACTATTGGTTAGTTTTGGTAAATATAATGACTTAATGGGCTACTATTTGGAAACCTATGACCAAAGTAGGGGAATAGACTGGTATAGAAAAATAGTTGCACAAATAAAGACAGTTGCTATATTAAAACACCTATTGGTGGAACATAGAAAGAGCCTCTTTGAAGATTGTGGTATTTTTGAACCACAATTGGGTGTACCCTGGTAACAGCAACCTTGTGTTACTAGCTAATCTTTCTCAAACTAGGTCTGAGGAAAGGAACTATGGAAGGACTTCACCAAAAGATGGCTTCATTTTGGCAGTTTCATGTTTGGGGTCTAGACATGGAAAGAAAAGGAAATACTGTACACCTATTTTTTATTTTGGTTAAAGATAGCATAAAGACAGTTCTAAAAACAAAACTTCCTTTATTGGCAGTGAAAAGAATTCTTTAGAATCAAGATAAACAGACTGGCATCTAAGTGGTGATTCATTATATATGATGTTTATTCATCCGCTTACATTTTCTACACCTGACAGGAAGGGTGTGTGAGAAAGAACAGGGGAAGGTTGTGTTTCAACGTCACTAAGTTATCTTGTATCATTTCTATATAATTTCCTGTGATAGCTTATGTTACAATGAGTCATTAATTTCTTAAAAAATAAAAATGCTTGTAAGTAAATGGGGATTTCTGTAGAACACTTAAATGTCATTGTGTTATCTGAAGAAACACCATTAATATGTGTCACCATCATCCAGTAGAAATATGAGTCTGAAGCTTCAGTGCTGGAATGTTCTGGTAAGTTTCTTTTGTGCCCCCTCAGACTTTAATCACAGCACTGTCAAGAGGTATCTCAGGTTTTTCCATGTATTAAAGTTTTGGGTTTCAGCTCAATTCATGAGGATAATCATTTTATAGAGAGAAAGCAAAGAAATGTTACCACAAATGAGTAGTCTTTTCTAATCACACAATTACCACAGATTGTTTTTCTTTCTTGCACCCACAGCTATTGTGAACACAACAGTTCCTGTTTTCTCACTTAAGTGTTAGACATATCAGGTGAGACAGTCTCCTGGCCTGCCTCTTCCCACAGGATAGAAGACTGCTAGGAGAATGGAAAAGAGAGGAAGAAGGAGGCAGCAAACAGGAGAAAGAAAATAGAATAGTGACAGTTTAAATCAAACAAGAGACCATGTGGAAAAGAACAAGAATCAAGGGAAATACAGTTGTACATCACTTAAAGAGCATAATGTGTTCCACAGGATTGCTCTTTAAACAAGTTTGCTCTTTAAGCGAAAAACCATTGTAAGTGACCGATTGTTACTTCTGGTGGGGTGGATTGCGAACCCCAATTTATTTGTTAAGCGAGTTTTTGGTTGGTTTTATTTGTTAAGCGAAAAGTTAAAGTTAAAAGTTTAAAACAGCAAGAAGGGTAGCTGTCCTATCAGATCAACCACCCAACATGGGACCCCACATTCCTGGGGCCCCACACCTGCCCTGCCAGCCAGGTTTTTAGGCCCTTCCAAAAGGGCAGGAGCTCTGACTGTAGACGTAACTCAGTTGGCAGGAGGTTCCAAAGGACCGGGGCGGACACGGAGAAGGCCCTCCTCCTGGTGCTAGAGAGATGCACCTCTCTAACCGATGGAATGATAAGAGAGCCTCTCCGATCCGCCCTGGTGGGACGGACAGATGTTCTTGGGGTGACGCAGTCTCTTAAGTATCCTTGGAGACATGTCCTTGCACTCGGAGACATACTGGCAGCCAGTGCATCTCCCGAAGCAGTGGTGAGGCACGAGTATAACGCCCGCACCCCATCACTACCCGGGCCGCCGCATTCTGGACCAGCTGCAGCCTCCGAATGGTCACCAAGGGCAGCCCCATGTAGAGCGCATTACAGTAATCAAGTCTGGAGGTGACCAAAGCATGTGTGATCATGAGCAAGGAGTCCCGGTCTAAGAGTGGGCGTAACTGGCGTATTACACGAAGTTGTGCAAAAGCCCTCCTGGCCATGGCTGCCATTTGCTCTTCAAACAGTAGTCGTGAGTCCAAGAGGACCCTCCCACCCCCACCCCTGAAGCCATTCTACACTGAGGGTATTGTGAGGGATGTACAGGGTGGCCTATAAGTCCCTACCCATCCATGTGTATTATAAATGTTTCTTTTCTCCAGAGAAATATGGCCAATTTAAGCCCATGTACACTTGAAGAGCGTATTGTGACAAGTATGTGGTACATGAGCGCAAGAATACTGGTGACACCCTGGATAGAATAAGTGGCAAATTTCAAGAAAGATTCAATAGGGACTTACAGGCCACTCTAGAATAGTAAAAAAAAATACTTCCCATGTCATTTCTTAAAAGTGTCTTAATACACATTCATGATGGAGGAGGTTTGTTAAATAATTTCACAGAAAAATCCACAAATGCTTCCACTAAATAAATTGTTCTAAATAAATATAAGTCTATGAAGTCTATCCTGCCCATATCTTACAGTGTTTTAACATAACAGAACCTTTTTAAAAAGTTGAGAATAATCCTCCATCATGAAATAATGCTATATTTGAAATGCCATTTTAGCATTTTAGTTTTCAAGAGATGATATGAGGCTCAGCCAAACAGAAAGAAAAGGTAACATCCTTTCCTTTTGCTTTTACCACCTACAGAGATTGTGATAATTTTACAGGAAGATTATGAAAAACTATTTATTATATATAGGTCCAATTAATCAATGTGAAGATGTCTGGAAACTAATTGTGGAAAATAGTTAGGTCCTTTTTTCCCACCTAGAAATCTTGAAAAGACCGCATGCTAAACTGTATACAGTGAGAAAATCAAATATTAGGCCTGGGTTGTAGCTGAGGAGATTTAGTTAACTAACTAACCTGTAGTGTGTGCAGCAGTTTTTTTAAATTTTTTTAGAAAAAGATGAATTCTGTTTTCATCCTTTCATCATCAATTGCATAGCAAAAAGAAGAAAATTAACCATTATTGTTTTGAGTATAGTTAGTGCTTTAAGAATAGAGATTTGTAGGATAGTTTCTTACTTCCTATTGCAGACAACTCTGCTTTTTCATAGCTTGCAGGATAGATAATACAACTGAAAGCAAAACTGAATAACAACACGTAGGGAAATGGAGAATCCATATGAAGAATCAGGAGAGGTCAAGGACATAAAAAAATGCAAGAACAAAAAAATTTTCAGATTCTGATGAGAAGTTCATCAGAGTTTCTTCTCTGAGAGACTGACTCAGCATCTGGCAGCCTCATCGGGATACCAAGTTGATCTTCTACAGTACAAAGATGCTTGACCAGGAATGGTCTTTGTGGAAGGGTAGCAGCCAAAAAATCACTTTTGTGAAAGGGAACAGGATGAAAAGGCTAAGATATGCTAAAGCTCACAAAGAGTGGAATGAGGATAAGTGGAAAAGAGTATTATGGAATGGTCAATCCAAGTTTGAAATATTTGGGTTAAGTCGTCAACAATACATACGAAGAAGAGTCGGAGAGAGACATGGTGAAGGGTCTGTCCAGGTTTGGGGTTGGATTTCTACCAGTGGTCTTGGTGATATTATTCAGATTGATGGGATCATGAATGCTAAAAAGTACAGACAGATTTTAATTCATCATGCCATTCCTTCTGGAAAGCACCTAATTGAGATTGATTTTATTTTTCAGCATGATAATGATACCAAGCAAACTGCTAATTAAGTGAAATCATGTTTAGTGAGAAGAACAGCTGATAAAACACTGACAGCCATGGACTGGTCTGCATGGAGTCAAGACTTGACTATTATAGAGGCCATATAGGTACACTTGGAGAGAAAAATAAATAAAAGACAACCTAAATCTAAATAAAATCTGGGAAGTGCTTAAGGAAACCTGATACCTGGTATAATAAGATTGCTTCAGAAAACAGTATCTCCCCAAAATGAGTTCAAGATATGCTTAGATGCAAGGGAGCATACAGTAAATATAGTATTGACTTCTACCTGAACAAGCCGTTTTATTCTTAACATTGTGCTTGTTTGTATTTTTTGTACATAATTATATATTTCATGTAATTGTGGATGATCATAAAAATGTGCTTAAAAGAAACAAAGCTGGTGGTGGCCTTTCTTTATTTGTGTTAGATGCATCACCAGGATATAATGACATACAAAGCTTTAGCTATTCTCTTTAGCAATTCTATTTTTTTGATGTGTTAATTATGTACAAAGCTTAAGCTTTGTATATAATTAACACATCTAAAAACAAAATAGAATTTAAAAGGGCTAGATGACATCTGCCCAATATTGGGCCACATCAACAGCATTTCCTCTTGCCAACATAAGGTCCTCTTCAGTGAACGTTGAAGGGCATTGTGTGCATTAGGTGATGGCCTAAGACTTTTACACAGTACATCAGTCAGTCAGTCAGTTCTCATAGCATTACAGAGGTTTAATATTAACAGTTGTGTTACTGTACAGACTGCTCTTTTTCAGGATCACATATAGTAGATAGGGTGATGGTGACTATGAAAAATCCACCCTCAGGGGATGTTGTGAGTGAGCAGACCCCGGGCACTCTCTAGAGGAGTGCAGGCACCTTGACTTTTTCAATGAGGACAATTTCCCACTAAAATCCTAACAAGGTGGTAGTACCCATTTGCCTTGAACATATCCAGGTGGAAATTCCAGGAAGTCATTTGTGACTTGTCTCAAGTTTGGCAAGCAGAAAAACAGGTCTTACTCTCCAAGGAGGCCTAGGGGCATCACTTTCCTATTCTTGTAAGGTTACAGAACTGTATCAATATAGATGGGAGTAAAGCTCATTGATTTTGACGGGATTTATTTCTAACTAGATGTGTGCAGGCTTCAGATGTAAAATATAGACTAAAATCAATGCATAATGTATTGACTAACATTACTATGATGAAATCATCTCCTCTAAAGAACACACACACACGCACACACACGCACGCACAAACACACAAATCTTGAATTATATTATAGGATCAGAGTAAGACCATATGATCAAAATATGTTTTGGCTGAGTTTAGGTTACCTGTTGTAATTAATTCTTTGACAATAAATCTGAAATTTTAAGTGAATTTCAACAGTTTTTCATCACACACATTCATAATTTATATGTGAATACATAAATAAAAAGTTCATCCTATGGAAATGTCTGTCTCAATAATGTAATTCTCCTTCAGGAAAGATGAGGTAATATTCATTCAGGTTCAATTCCTATATCAGGTCACATCTGAAGCTGTGAACATAAATGTATTTGTGGCCTGTTTTGATGTTTCTTTTCTCTTCCCCATTTCCCTCAGCATATAATTTTATCAGGTTTATAAAAGTTACATAAGTAGTTAAAATTACATGAATGCACTGATCATAATTCAATTCATATATGCTGTCAGAGTTGGGGAAGAAATGGGCAGGTATAAACATATTCATTTTTATGCTGTTAACCGTAATGTCTTAATGCAATATTAAATTAATATAATCAATATGTACCAAACAAATACCAAATAATTTATGTTTATAATCTAATCCTTTAAATTTATCTTTTAATTTTTGGAGCAATTGCGCTTTAATAATTGAAATAATTCTGCTATATGTGTGAAGGTGTGTTTACTGTTACATGAGAAATTAAGGTTGCTATTACATATTCAAATTTACAATTCCAATGTTGGGAAAAAAAACCCTTGAAATTAGACTTAACAGCTGAAATTCTGTTACAAAAGTTACATAGCATAAGGCTGATAATATCATTGGATATAGTACTTTTCCACAAATTAAACATTTCCAGTTTCTCTCCCAAAGGTCCTGAGGCCCATAGAATTCCCTTCATTCGGTGGAAACTGTTGAGGGCCATGAAATGGGAAGGTGAAGTCTTTTTATTGTGAAAAGTTGCCACTGCTAGATGACTTTACCAGTAGCAGTAATTTTGTGAGAAAGCATTTATTAATTTAGTCACATCCATCCTCAATTAATAAAATGTTTTCTCATTTAAAAGCATAAGTAACATTTTGCAGATGCAGCTATACTACCTCTAACTACATAGGATGGTATAATACTTTTTCAGCTTGCATCGTGACCTCAGCTGTTTGAGTTGTGATGTTAAGAAAGCAGTGGAGGTTGTACAGTTAGGCAAAGTGAGGCAGTTGCCCAAAGCAGTAGATTAGGGGTATCAGGAAAGTGCAGCAAACCATTAGTTAATTAATTTATTATTGGATTGATTGTTATTTTTATTTTTGTTGTCAGGAATGAGGAGAATTGCTTGTGGGATTTTCTGCCCCATGTGCCAATAAAACCTGGCAGGGTACTTTGTGCTTTGAGTTATGAGGAGTGCCATACATTATATATATTTGTGCTAGAGAGCTAGTGAAGCACATTTGTTAAGATATTGTGCTGCGAGATAACTAGTTTGTTATGTTATGTGCTTTAAAATCATAATTGATTTACAGAGACCCCAATATCGTTTTCAAGGTGAGGTATTTAAAGAGTGGCTTTACCAGTTCTACACCTCAATGATTTTTCATGGCTGAGTAGGGATTCAAACCCAGGCTTCCTGAGTCTTAGTCCATCATTCTGTCCACTGCACCACAGTGGGTATCCTAGCTAATTTTTTTCTGGTACATTTCCTCAATTAAAGAATGGCTTGTACAAATACATCCAGTCACTGCCTTGTGTTGCAAGTTTGACACTGACAGAAAACAAAATGTGATTTTGCAAAGAGAAGCCAGGAGCAGACATGACAAATTAAAACAGAGTAGAAAACAGTGGGGGTGGAGGGGATGATCCTTTGGTGGAACTTTGACCTGTTCAATCAAAACCTGCACAGAACAGTCAATAGTCCATCCCATGGTCATGCACATACTCAAGCCTAAGTGTAAAACAATTATAAAACATGGTCGATCTTAGAATGAATCAACCCTGACTGCTCCTTAGAAGGTCAAATAGTAAAGATGAAGCTAAAGTACTTTGGATATCAAATGAGAAGAGAGGATTCACTTGAGAAAGCCTTGATGCTGAGAAAGGTGGAGGGTAAAAGAAAAAGGGGGTGGCAGAAAATGAGATGGCTAGATGGTATTGTTGACACAACGGGCACAGAGCTGGGTGGGTTGAGGAGGATGGTGGCAGACAGAGGTGCCTGGCGGGCAATGGTCCATGGGGTAAACGGGAAGGAATCATGATGTACTCATGGAGGCAAAGTGGGTGGAACACACAGATGGAGATTTGCAGCTGTGTAGTGTAACAGGTAAGCTAAATACTGGACTTAGGTTCCAGACACTATCATTATACAATATTAGAAAGGTGGGAGGGACTAGAAAGGCATTTGGCTCAACCCCTTGCAATGCGTTTTTCATACCACAAGAGTAAGGAACTCTTCTATTTTTTATGTTTATTTTTGAAAGTTTAGACTCTTGACTTAGTCTTAAATGGTTTAATAAGATTTATATGAAAGCTATGTTTAGTTCTTTGAGAGATAATACGTTAGAAACATTTTTTCAGTGTTCATTTTCATTTGATTAAATACTTGTATAAAAACCAATATGCACATTATGTTATGAGAAACAAAGGGCACAACCCACAGTAATTTTGTATATATATAGTCCCTTGAAATGCAATGGGAGTTGGGAGAAAACATTTTAATAGAACTTGGTGAGGACAGGTTCCCAGTGGATTTTGTCACGAATAAAGACTGCTACTGTTTCCTTTGTTTTATTTATTATCTGGATGTTATATACCAATGAACAAACTGCAATGTATTGTCAATAATGTCTTTAATTGCAAAGATTTCCTGTGCCATGAGTGTTAATGAATGTCAAAGTAATAACAGAAAGGGCATTACTTGCTTAATGATTGATAGAATGAGAGGAAATAAAGTATCAGGCATTTTGAAGGATAAATGATTACTGTGTGTTTCTTTATATTTGCACTATCAGCAGTTAGATCACATGGGAAGAAATAATGGTTCAAATAAATAAAGTAGAGAATCATAGCCTGCTACTCAACAAACTAGTAGAAATAATTAATATGTCTTTCATTGGATAGTTTCATGCTTATTAACGCTTGAACATAGTAATATTGTATGTATTTACAGGTCATTTTAGTAGCTTTGGCTTTGGGAAGATGCATTTCTACTGTTATGGATCTCTTTATAATTTACAGATATTGCATGCTAACATTCGTAAAGATTTAGTGTAAAACTGCATTAACAATACTGTATCTGAATTTTTCATACCATTAGCCTTTCCCCATCCCCAAAACTTAGCTTCTGCATGATACATTGATGACTTTGTGCTTTGCATTCTTTGCTAAAAATAAAGATACACATTACCTAACTTCATCCCCTTCAGATGCCATATACAGTATTATAGTTCCTATTGCTACCAGCCCATATTAATGAAGATTAATATGAGGTAAAAGTAGATAAAGCTGAACAATTTGGAGGGTGTATTGTACTTTA
This sequence comes from Furcifer pardalis, assembly GCA_030440675.1. Lineage (NCBI taxonomy): Eukaryota > Metazoa > Chordata > Lepidosauria > Squamata > Chamaeleonidae > Furcifer > Furcifer pardalis. The sequence continues at coordinate 276,629,288 of CP126890.1, read as the reverse complement.
TAAAACTTCTGAATACTGACTGACTTTATTTTTTTCAATTTGTTCCAGATATTTTTTAAACTATTTATTTATTTGTTTCAATATGTACATCTGTTCACAAAGGACAGAAAGACAGAAACCTGCTTAAACCATTTCCATTCAAATATATGCAAACTGAAAATAATATAGGAACAGGTGGAAGAAGGGGTAGATAGAAGAAAAATGCGTGTGTACTTCAGCTATTGGAATAAACGAGAGAGTGGAGAATTAGTAAAAAAAAATCATATGTTAATTTTTCACAATTTAAGAAATCAAACTAATTAGTCTTCAGTAGGATGGTCAATGCAAATCTTGATGGGAGAGGAGAAATAGGGTTATTTTTATTTAGTTCATAGATTATCCTGGCAACAGCCTTCTTTCCCTATTTTCCCTAACCCCTGGCTAACATTGACTACATAGGCATTTAGTTTACTGTTTAGACCAGGAGTTCTCAATCTTTTAAAGTCGGGGGCCAGATCACGCTCCCTCAGACAACTTTGGGGGGCAGAAGGCCATTTTCCCATTCCTCCACCACATGGCACTTCCTGGTGTAGTGGAGTCAGGGGGGGCACATGAAATGGTGCCATGGGCCTCATCTGGCCCACGGGGCACAGGTTGCTAATCCCTGGTTTAGACTGCTGCAGAGATAGCTCACAGGTTCCCCATCCCTGTGCTAGAGAAAACCAGGCCTAGAGACGTCCTATCCCAGAGATATTATGGGCCTTCTACCTTTTGGGGAGTGGGGTAGGATCACTCTGATGATCACTGAAACTGATCCAAAAGAAGACTTATGGTTTTATATTTCTACTATCATGAAGTGGCTTAATCACTTCCTTTACTCCTTGGCAGGGACAACTATATTAATTATAGACTATATCTAAAGTGTTGCATCAGTTATAAAATATATATTGTCTTTCCTTCATCTTAAATGACTGGATGAAAAACCACCTACAGGGAGAGTCCATGAGGTTGGCTGGGGCTGCTCTCAGTTTCTTGATTAGCTTTCAAAGAGAAGACAAAGATTTATTTTTTAAAATAACTGATGCGGTACATCAACAATATACTGCACCAAAAATAAAATAAAATACAATGCACAATTAAAAAACACTTCACCTGCCCCTCTGCCAAGCAGAGCAAGTGATTAATTTGCCAATACAGTATATTGAAATTGTTCACTTATTATGCCATTTTACAATATTACAGGAGCAATTTCTATGTGAATTATTGGGCTTGATTAGATAATTCTGATGTAGCCCAACCTTTCAATTTTGGCCCACATTATCTCACTTCTTGCCATGAGTATAGCCACACCCATTATTGAAACCTCCTTCAAATTAAGTTAAATGCAAATCAAATTGCTCAATTACATTTGAATACACTGACTTAACTGCTATGTAATTGATCTAACATCCGTAATAAATGGTAATAAAAACCCCAAGGAGCTTTCTTATTTTTAAGAAATTTAAATTATTGATGAAATTAGATAGCCAATACTGAGAAAAAACAGATGATCCAATGCTTTAAGGCCTTTTCCAAATGATTTCATTGCACGCAAACATTAACTTAATTGCTAAACTTATGTGCTGTAGGCTCCCCATATCTGTAGTTTCATCAATTAGTTTAAAATTATTTTCATAGTTTAGTAATTGGAACAGACAAACGTTGTAATTTTCTGCATGATAAATATTTTTTTTTGTTCTATCTTTCTCTTTGTTTATTGTAAAACAAGTTTTATTTAATTTTCATACTGTTCATATTGGTTTTTCTTTGAATAAAGTAAATACTTAACTTCTTTGTGGTTCTCTTAATCTGTCCATTAATTAGATAACATAGCTTGTTTGGGTTTAAAGTGGTAGACCATCTTCTTATCCCATACTGTTCAATTGGGTCTTTGGGCTTTTAGGATATCTTGTGAAAGATGTGATGAAGTTTGATTGTATGTCTCAGATTTTTGTTTTCTGCAGACTTTGTATCTGTTCAATGCCCTTGTACCTAAGTGTTTCAATATTCTTTCCTGTAGAGACATCTGATTACAGTCAAACCATTCACAAAGAGCACCTTGCTTAAAGAGTAACTCACTTAAAAAGCAGAATTTTCTCTGAATTTGCTTCGCTTAACAAATAAAACCAACAAAAAACTCGCTTAACAAATAAATTGGGGTTCACAATTGGTCATTTACAATGGTGTTTCACTTAGAGAGCAAACTCACTTAAAGAGCAATCCTGTGGAATACATTATGCTCTTTAAGTGAGGTACAACTGTATTTTACTTTGATTTGATTTCTTATATCAGGGGTCCTCAACCTATAGCCCCTGGGCTGGACCCAGCCTGCAGCACCATTTCATCTGGCTCATGTAACCGCTGCTGCCACTGCTAACACCGTAAGTGGATGCATTTACGACAGCCATAAATGCACCTGTGGCTGTCATACATGTGTTTACCACAGCCATGGATGCATTTTATGGCAGCATTTAAAGTGGAGGGAACTAACAGTCCAGCCCACTCAGCTGTCTGAGGTGGCATGGTCTGGCCCTTGTCTTAAAATGGTTGAGAACTCATATTTTCTCAATGACTTTGCCAATGTCCTACATGACCCCTCCTGTTGAGTTTGATGCCATTGGATTGTTCCTCCTTCTGAAGGTCAGTGAATTGCATTTTAGTGGCAAGAGCTGAGAAAGCATGAGAATATCATTTGTCAAAAGCAAATGTTGAAGTGTTAGCAGTGTTCCTTGTTCAGAGAGTCTGTTAATGTGGTAATGAAATGCACAAAGTAGAGAGGCTCATCCATATAAATGGGTAATTTAAATAATGAGGAAGGATGTAGCTCAGTGTCAGTACTGATTAATTAGAACATAAAATAAGTAGCATGCTTAACAACATTGGTTGCTCTCCCTAGAAGGTACCGTATTAGTGGGAGATGAAGTTAATGTCACTGAAAGTCTTAATTACCAGTTTGTTACTTGAATCTTTTATGATATTTTGTTAATTCAAATGACTTGTTACTAGATACAGGGTATTATTAATTAATAAAATTCTCAAGAAAATTTATTTGTGATTCCAGCATACTTAACAACTGCAAAACATGTCTATTGGGAGATCCCCGCCATGGCTATCCCAAACATTCTGACTAATTGTGGAGTCTCTTTATTTGATGTCATTCTTGGCATAATGGTCCACCACTGAGTTACTTATAAATAAGTGCACTTATCTAATATATGACCACACAGGGAAATAAGGAACAGATGTTAACAATAATTTTAGTGGCCATAGCTCTTAGGTTATTGTTGATTTTAAAAAATGTATAGTCAAAATATATGAATGTATTATTTACTGACTTTTTAAATGTCATAAACCCAATTGCATCTATACTTGGCCTTTGGAGGTAATTCAAAATAACATTTAAAAATGTATTATATTAATTAGACAGCCATAGGCTTTCCTGATTTGAGCAGTGATCATGATAAAAATGCAAAATCCTATACTGTACTTGACCATATACAGTACTTGCTTTATTGTATATATTTGTATTATATTATTTTTTGTATTACTGTTATTTTTTGAGGACAGTTCAGGAAAGCTTTGAAGACATGACTGGCAGGGCAGGTATGGGGTGCTAGCAATAGGGCAACCCCAACCTGTTGGTCAATCCAGTAAATGCTCTCTCTCTCTCTCTCTATTTTCTAATTCAATCTAACTTAATTTAAATTTTAACTTTTAACTTTTTTAACTTTGTATTTTGATATTGGGTAATTTTTATCTCTCAATATCTTAATCTGTTGCTTGGGTGGGGCAGCAATATAAATAGATATAAATAAGTAAATAAATAAATAAATAAAAAGATAAATAAATAAATAAATAAATAATGTATCAGTCAATGTAAATTTGTCTTTGCAGGAAGGGTTTTAAATGATACTTTTGTTTGTGGCTGCATAGTATTGCCATGCCACAACATGACCCCAAAAGTATTTCTGTTCGTCTTTAAATGGAAGGAGATGCACAGTAGAAAAATGCAATCTGAAGTATACTCTCATGATTTTGGACAGTGTAAACTATCTGCAGCTCTGATACTTATATAACTTTGATGAGTTTGTCCTTTCTCATCATTGTAGACCAGTGGTCCCCAACCTTTTTTAGGTTATGCCTCACCTAAGCATCTCTAAAATCCTGATGCCCCCCACACCCATGACATATAATTCTTATTATTCAAAGAGTGAACTATTCACGTAGAGGAAGCCTAAAAGGCCATTCACTGTTAATAACTCATTCTCAAATTGCACCCTACCTAAAAATCAGTCTGTGGGATGTTTGCCCCACACTGGGAACCATGGACATAGGCCATAAATTTTCTATATTCTACCATTATGGTAAATGATATTTTAACAATTCCTAACACTTTGTAAAACAAAATGCATATATTAGTTGCTTTGATCAAGGGGTCAGCATATTTGGCTCTCCAGATGTTTTTGGACTTCAATTCCCAGAGGCCCTGATCAGCAGGTGTACTGACTTAGGCTTCTGGGATTTGAAGTCCAAGAATAACTGGAGTGCCATCTTTCCTGACCCCTGAATTTACTGTTTTCCTGCCCAGTCTTTGGTATTCCAGAATATTCTTTTAGAATAATGCACACCACTCATTCCATTGCTAGGCAGATCTAAATGACTTAATTACAAAAAGTTGGATAAAAAATAGTTTTCCAGCTAGTATTCCTAAATGATCTTTAATACTAAACCCATTAAGATACTTCATCTTCCCATATTTACCTGGAAAAGAGCAGATGATATTGTTTGCAATTGCACTTATAAATTCCCATTTTATAGCATAATTGTAACTGGCCAAGATGGTCAAGGGCCAGCGAAACCATTAAACTATACTTAATCCATTCCACTGTCTCTCAGCCTTGACATGCTATTTTCAAATCTCCTTTGTGTCAGCTTTATTGCTATTTCCCTGAGCAAGAGGAAGTTTGATTTTTGCATAACTTATTCTGTTGTATCCCATCCCTAGACATCATAGTAATTTTGCTAGCAATGTGCTTTGTTGGCATATCTTTGAGATCAGCTATCAGGTGAAGGGTCTTCTGAAAGAAAACAATTTCTACCCAGAAAAGATGAGCCTAAGCTTAATATGGTATAGCTGGCTTGTCTCTGAGTTAGGATCTTGTTGTTTACTGATTTCTCATTTGCAAGCACTATTTAATTCAGGAAGAGGCTTTATTTTGGCCTAGCCTTGCATTTGCAAAACAGAATGTATATATTGGTTTTGTTGACCTAACAATTTCATGCTTGCAGACCATTGTTGAGAAACTTTAAAGAAGGAATTCAGGAAAACTAGCAATTAATATTACTTAATGTTGCAGTGCATTGACCATGCAACAAAGACAACTTTCAAAAAACATATGCTTATCTCATTCAAACTTTTATCTGTATTCACCAATTTTGATAAAGATTTCCCATTACACAAAATAATTAAGGTTCATATGTTTATTTTGCAGCCAGAACAAGTATCTGATATAAGTGTGGGTATCCTCTGCAAATGTTGGTAGGAGTAGCAGTAGTAGCTGTCATTTACAAGCAGAAATACTAGATTTTTAAACATACTGTCTGCAGGTTTCTTTTTATGTTTATTTATGAGGCATGACATTGCATTTTTAGTATGAAGTCATTTTGGGGTTGTTATGATCTAGAAAGTCACTTTGAATTCAAATATGAAATAAGATCATCCATCATGTTAACAATTTAATTACCTCAGTATATATTTTTTCAGCAAAAAGGGAGGGCAGAACCCATTATTTTGTTGTATATTGTATTACAAATTCATTGCCTCAGGAAAGCAGGGCCTGTCACTAAGGTAGGCCTTGTTGTTAGAAATGCCAAGATATGAAGTAGATAAGACATGTAGGCCTTGTGCCTTCTGTCGGGGTCTACTCCATTTTTATGTTTGCTGGAGGCCTTTACCTGTTAGATTCCCTGTAATCTTTCTTGCATGAGTGGAATGGTGCCTTGTAAAAGTAATGAAGCATGACAATGATATTGAAAGGATCGAATAATGTAGAAATGTGATATTTTCTATCTTCTTGAACCCAGGAAATAGGACTCCTGCTGTTGAGTCTAGCTTGCAAAATTGCCATTTCATTTCATTCTAAAGGTTCTGAGATCTATTGTTTAGTGCTTTTGGAAGAAACCAAGTAATCAATGCAAGAGATTTTATCTAATTGCCTAACCATCTGGTTTCCTAATGGCTAAAGGTTAATGACTGAGGAAACTAGAGAATTATAATGGGGTAGTTTTAAAGAAGTCCAAAGAGCTGAAGATTTGGTTGTTGTTTTTTAAATTAACATTTTCTTTCTCACATGCATAGCACAACTAAGTCCCATTTAAATAGTGTAGTATATGTCTGTATAGAAATCTGCTTTTAATAAACTTAAGGGCCTAACAATGGATGAAGTGTACAGTACTGTATGTGAATTGCTGGGATAGATATTAGAAGAGTAGCCAAATTGGACACTAGAAAGAAAGTTGCCAATAACAAGTTACATCTAATTCTGCATCCCAGGTTACTTTTTAAAATTGAAACAGTAACACATCACTTTGGTAACTAATTACTTTAAAAAACAATGTTGTGTGTCAGGCATCATGGTAAAAAGTATTCGGCAGTTGATACCATACAGCAGTGTCATGCTGCTCTTCAAAGTTATTGTACCAGGTCTAGCCATGGCTTTTCTGCATTATCATTTACATCCGTGGTTACTAATTGATCTTTTGTATGTTTTAGAATAATTCTACACAAATATTATTTGATTGAGGCAACTGATTTATCTTGGAAAACCTTTGACTAGAAATTAATTGGGAAGATTTTCCTGTTTCTGTGGTATTTTTGATCTCCTATCTTTGAATAAAGTAGATATTTATTTTACACAGCTCCACCTGAGTAGTGGAAATTATGCGAGTGATATTTGCCATTTAGTGTTAATTAAAAAGTTTCTTTCTCCTCTTCAGCATGCGCATGACTTGTGCCCAATGAGATGGCAATTAGATGATCACAGTCTCTGGCAGATGGCAGTAACTTTCTTACTGCACAGGCAGGACTTTTCAAGGGGATACTGCCCAGTGCTTTTGGCATTGATCTAGAGAAAGAGTTCATTTTGGGGCACATGTGCTTCCAGAACTCTGCATCATCTGTCACATGATTTTGGAATATAATTTGGTAAGAAACCTAGCTGAAGAAGCATTTTCTCATTCAAAATTTCCCATCCCTTGATTAAGTTAATTAGCTTTTGTTTGCTGATATGCAGAAAAATTGTGAATTGAATGAGGTATGCTGCATTCCTAGTGTTATAAGAAATGCATGTAACGGGTTCTCCTGTTGCCACATTTAAATACCATTGAAAATAACAGATTTTAGTGGTATTTTGTTTGTTGCAGTTAGCATGAATATATTGAAAATCATGTGTGCATTTTGACCAGGATATGCAGTGATATAGAAAATAAGGTTGTGCCAAGTTTTTTTCCCTGCTCACAAATCTCAACATAAAATCCAAAATCTGACGTATGTCTTGTTGTTTATATTCTGATTTGGAACCAGACAGAATTTCTTCTATCAAAGTATTCTGCATTGATGTTATGTTTGAAACTGTGTGTGAATTGGTCAGCTCCTGTATTTTCTGGCAAAGGTGAAAGCAAAGGGAAATGTAGCTTCTCTTGTAAATGTTGCTTGGAGCTGTGTCAAAATGAGTCTCAAATGATTGGTGCAAAGAGAAATCTTGTTGTTACTGAAGTACTGTAAAACATCTCTTAAAATGCATTACTGCAGGGGAAAAGGTTCCTAATTTTGGCTGAAGAAAATGTGTTTCTAATTATGTGTTTAATGATGTGTGTGTATATGTGTGAACCTTGCTTTCTTCAAATAAGTTCAAAACTGTGAGAGCTTTAAAATCTCTGACACAGGAGGTAAAATGCACTGTTAGAACTCTAAACCTGACCATATGTGATAAACCTACACTTGTCTGATTCCAAGATACATTGGAACTACTGTATATCTCTCAAGCACAGTTCAATTGTGACTGTGATGATGCAGTGTTGAAACCCCCTCCCCCTCTGAAGTTTACTGTTATTCCATTAGCATAACTTTAGGGCAATTGATGGGAACTTTATCTACTACTGTGGAGCACTAATGCTTTGCAAAGGAGGAAATTCCATCCATGCATTGCTACTATCTTCTTTCTGAGCTACCACCAATCTTTCACCAAATTCACAGGGAACAGTTTGAGGGTACAGGTTGAGCATTTCTGAGGTTTAATATGCAAATCATTGCTGAAATTTTTAGAGAGGAATTACAGTAATACCTCATATAACATTAGTATCGAATAACACTAAAATCGCATAACATTAAGCAATCTGGGGGGAAGAATTGCATCAGATAACATTAAGATCCTATGGGATGCATCAGATAACAACCGCTAAAGCCTGTGTGGTTACAATGTATCTCTATGGCTCCCATAGGATTTTAACATGCATCAGATAACACTAAAAATCGTATAACATCAAGACTTGTGGAACCAGGTTTTAGTGTTATATGAGGTTTAACTGTATTAGCATTTGTAGCAGTAATGGAAATTAATTGACCTTGAAGTTTATTGTATGGTAGTGTAGACGAGCCTAAGTCAGGAGTACAAATTGTCACTGTGGCTCTCAGAATAGTGGTGAACCAAGATCACCTGGAATGTGTGTGGCTGATGGGGTTATGTGCCCTGCCACCTATGTGGCCTTGGGTGAGTTGTATGGTCTAAAAGTGATACTAGAAGGATGAAATCACTTCTAAGAACTGTATATCTAGAAAACCCTGAGAGAGTTGATGTAAGTCAGAACCAACACATAATTGGTGTATGTGAACTGGTCTCAGAGGCAGTGACAGCTCTTTGCAGTATCTGCAACCTGGCAACCATCATGTTTCCTAGAGCTTCCACAAATGACAACCTAGCAGTTCCTACTCAAGGCATGCCCTTTCTCTTCTGTCCAAAATATTCCTAGCAATGATGCAGTTTTTGTAGTATTGTTTCAGAACATGAAGGAGGGATGTACTAAGACAGTGGTGATGAACCTATGGCACACATGCTAGAGGTGGCACTCAGAGCCTTCTCTGTGAGCATCCGTGCAGTCACTCCAGCACAGAGTTTGCCCGCTCCTCTGCTCAGCAGCCCAGTGGGAGTGCTTTCTCCCTCCCCCAGCGCAGAATTTACCCCACTCCTCTGCCCAACAGCCCAATGGGATTATTTTCTTCTTCCCCTGTTGATTTGTTGGCACTTTGCAATAAATAAGTGAGTTTTGGGTTGTAGTTTGGGCACTCTAGTAGGTTTGCCATCACTAAGAGGTTTATTGCCACCTGAGATGGGAAAAATGGAAATTAAGAAGTTCTCAGCACAAAATAGCTCCTTCAGCAAATAACTAGGTATCCATTATCATCTAACCAAATTACCAGGTATCCACAATTTCATTTACTCCCTAGAATATTGTTTTGCTTTCTTCCATAATTGCCTTTGCTGTCTTCCATAATTGCCTTTGCTGTCTTCCATAATTGCCATGCATGATTGCCTTCCAAGACTAGTTGGTGTGTGTGTTTGTGGGGCGGGGGGGAGGAGTATTTTCAGGATTACAAGAAGGAAGGCTTAATGTTCCTTTCTATATACTGTGACCCCAATGAAAATTAGTACCAATTAAGAAATTTAAAATAAAGCACTGCAAATTTAGTATCATATTTGGTTTGGTCCTGCATGTTTATGTAATACAGACCTAGGTCAGGCAAGTGGCTAGAGAGGTTTTATTGTTTTCATAGTTGGAGGGTTTTTTCCAATTATGTTCCTTTGCTTGAATCTTTTGATACTTAATATCTGTGCACTAAACAATTATTTGAACCCAGAACTGTTGTATCTGGTGCGCGAGAGAGCTAAGCTGGATGGATGGAATTTTGTGTCTTGGAAATGCTACCATAAGCTACAAAAGCTACCTTAAGTATATTGGAATGCATGTCTGACCTGATCTGGCTGGTTTACAAGGTCAAACAGTCAGAGGGTGATGCCTAACACAGTTACTCTAGCCTGGAGCAGGTCAATAGACACCCAGGAGCCATACCAAGGGGGTGTGGGCTTCACTGAGGGGTGCAGGTTGCTGAAGACAGACAGAGTTATGTGGTAGAGAGGGGCTGAGACCATTATCACCCTTACAAGAGGCTATCCTACCTGTCTTTATTTATTTAATTACATTTATACCCCACCCTTATCCAAAGACTCAGGGCGGCTTACAATCTAAAACAATTAAAAACCCATTTATCCTCAAAAGTCTAATAAATGTTCACTTTATACCACTCAAGCTACTTGATTCTTCTGTTAGCCAGCAAGTACTGTATTCAAATGAAAAACAAAGTAAACATAGGTTTTCTGTTTACTTGCCACAGGTATCTACTGGAGATGTCATAACAATCTAAAAATATTAGTAATTCCCAGCCTTCCAGGTTAAAATATCCATGTTTTTATTCCTGAGTTTGGTATAGGACAGCTTGCCAGACCAAGGTATTACAAAAAGACCTCACCACATTTCAATATCTACACCATGTTAAGAACTAACTATTTCGTTTTTATGTCTGCTTGATTCTTCTGACAGTCAGCAAACATGCTGATTTTCTATAAGTTACAATGAATGTTCCCAGGCTATGCAGCAAATATAATCTATTCAGATAAGGTCTGCATATCTGAAAATAACAAGGTCCATTGTTTTATTCTTTGACTGCTTTCTTTGACTAATGGAAGAATAATATATTTAAAGAAAAAGAGTATAATGTTGTTACTCTTATCCTGAAGTTCAGAAATAATTTGTTCTTCTTTGTGGGCTCTGTGATTTATATCAGTGGGTTTCTTTCACACTTTCATGTGCATTTGTGAATTCACAGATTACCAGTGTGCTACAATTATAGGTAAGAAACATTTCCTTACATCTGTTTAGATGAGTCTTGCTTTTTCAAGTAACCTTCATATTTGGCTCAACGGCAAAATGAGCGGAGGAGGAACTCTAATTCTCAATGGTTATGGAGGTGGAATAGGCCATGCCAGATGGATTGGCTGTGAAGGCACACCTTGATAATATCCTCAAAGTTGTGGCAGTCCATTGCAGTCCCGGTGTTGAATCCTGCATATCTCATTTCATGTGTGCCTCAGGAGATGGCTCTAAGATCATAGTGTGTAGGTAACTTCTATGGCAAGCTGGGATCCACCTTAAAAAAATTCATGCCAATGACATTTTTCCTGCTTCAGGAAAAAATGCATTCTCAGATACAAGTTGCATTCGACAACAATGATGACAATGACTTTTCCGAGTGAAGCACGATAAAATACTAGAAAGGAAAGCAGTTGTCTTGACATTGTTCATTAACCATTCATTTCTTGAAGTTTTATTAAGCAGGCCAATGGTATCCTAGTCTCAGTTTCCTTACAATTTTATTTCTATTTAATAATGATGTCTATATTTGCATTTATATATTTGCAAAATGGGTGTCCTACATTAAACTCCAGACAGTCTGGATTCACTGAACTGGCAAGCTGAATCTGAGTGATTTTCTTTTCTGCAGCTTGATTCACAGCCTATTTTACCCTTCTGTTCAAATTAAGTAATCAAGGAGAGACTGTAATTGTTTTAGTGCCTCTCAATCTGATGTGATTTGATCCACACTGAAGCCATCCACTGCTTCCTTTGATGCCACCCGCTGCCAATTCCTGGCTTTCTTCTTATGGTTTATTACAAAGCACACAGGCTGTTACATGGCATTAGAGAAAAGTGTTGGTTTTCCAAATTTCTCCAGAACCTACAAATACATATTGCTGAATACATATTGCTTAAATGCAGTAGTATGCTTGTTGTTGTTCAGTCGCAAAAAAGTCGATTCCGACCTTCTGCGACCCCATAGACCACTGTCCGCCAGGCACTTCTGTCCTCCACCATCCCCCTCAACTTGTTCAGCTCTGTGCCCATTGTGTCTACAATACCATTAAATCTGTTTTTATTTCATATTGATTTTTATCTCTTTTTTTGCCCATGGAGAGAGGTTCTAGCACTTAACTAGTGTATTCAATATTGTGATAAAGTGATCTAGAGCTAAACTTGATAGTTTGTTTACTTTTTAAAAAACTTCAGGATTACTAGAACATAACTGTTCTACAAAACATCACTTTCACCTTAGTGCACCACCAAAGTATTATTCAGTTATGCTTCTTGTCCTTGGGAGAATAAAAATACTAAGTAAACAGGGAGATGTCCATTTGAATTGTTCTGGCTTGATAAAGTAGAAGTCTGAGTGTCGAACAAGGGAAGGGAGACAGGGACTAGAGCGGGTTCTTACTGATGTTTAAAGACATCTATTAAGTCTTATTACTCATAGCAATGCAGCTGCTTCTCTTTCTCCTTTCCTCCAGCTGGTGGTTGTCTTACCATTCTCTTTTTATTACTTTTCCTTTAGATTATTTCTAATTAAATTTTCAATCCTTACCCACCTTTAACCTTCCTTGACAAGAGTTATTTTCATTTTCATAGCATTCTTATAGAAATTCCCTTTTACCCTTCTCCTTCTCCTTAATTTTCCCACTTCTTTTATATTCTATAAAAATGTATTTTTCCTTCAAATTTTAAACCAACGAAAGAAATACAAATTGATCAGTCAGCACTTCATGACAATTTAAACATTAAATTAACTTAATACACACCACAAAATAATTACATTATCAAATTCTCTTATCGGCTATATTACCCCGAACTTCGTTTTCCAAATCTTACCAAAACATACCTTTTAACAGTCCCATTTCTTCTCTTCCCCAATCTGTAAGCTGCTAATATATCCTTCTGTATAGAATTCCTCCCCATCTTTGCTTTATTCAACCCTTTAATAATTCTTTCTCTCTATCGATCTAAGTTTCCCTCTGGTATTTGTGTATATATCTTTTTATCAATACCTTCTTTTATCTCGTCACCACCTCCAACGTGTACAATCTTTTTTCTTCTTATATCTTTTCCTTCAATGGAAGGATAGGGGAGAGAAGATGATAAGAAGGCGAAGGGTCGGGTGGGGGTTGTTTTTGTTTTATGTTATGTTATTATGGGATTTTGGGAGGTGAAGGGTCGGGTGAGGTGAGTGTATTTATTTGCTTTTTGTCTTTTTAATTTATTTTTTGTGTTGTATTGTCCTGTAATGCTAAGTGTCTTTTGTTGCTTTTTTATAATGTGGAGAATTATGTTGTAATTTTTGTAATCTTATGTTTGTGTTTTTTTACTTTAAAGTTTAATAAAAATTTATTTAGAAAAAAAAGTAGAAGGCAACAGAGGTAGAAAACAACAACATCACATTGGGACCAAAAAGAGACGGACTGATTTGAATTGGCCTTTGCATTGCATGATCTTTTTTAAATCCTTCCCTTTTACACCCACAGCTAATCTCATATATTTGGCTGTGTAGTCACAGCCTCATTAGTCTAAGTTGGGGATCAGCAAGTTCTTGGACTTTAGTTACCAGAAGCCCAAGTCAGTACACCTGCTGATAAGGGCTTCTGGGAACTGAAGTCCAAGAACATCTGGAGAACCAAGTTTCATTTTCTTTCATTTCATTTCATTTATTCAATTTATATGCCGCCCAACTCAGTGAAAATCGACTCAGGGTGGGCCACAACATACAATTGAATACAATGTAACAATTCAATAGAACAATACAATGTCACAAATTTAATTAAAATAATTTCCTGGTTTATGACCTTTTTTCAGTTATGCTATTTTATTTTATTGTGCTATTTTAAACTCTAAAATGCCTGCTGCAGCCATTTTAGAGTTTAAAATGGCCACCACCACCACTTTGGAATTTAAAATGGCTGCTGCTCCTCCACTTGAAGTCACAATGCCTGGGGGAGGTGCACGTTTTTGGATATAGCACTGCCTAGGGAGCTCAGAGGAAAGTGGGAACTGAGCAGATAAGATCCCCAGACTCTCTCTGTGCCGGCAGGGGCAGAAAATGGGCTCAATGAGTGCCTCCCCCCAGGTGGGAATGGAGTGGATAAAGACCCCAAATGGTGTGGAAAAGGTAGAGATATTTCTTTGTTGTTTTTGTGGGGGAGGGGGATGATTGCATCTGGTATTTTTTGGTTTTTTGGTGTGTTTTTTGGTGGTTTCTTGTATTTTAAAATTATTTTTTATCCAATCGGGACTTTTTTTAAAAAAATTCAGTGACTTGTTATGGGAAAACATGCTTTGGGTTATGATTTTTTCGTGTTATGACATACCTCCGTTGTAACCCGAGGTTTTACTGTAATTGAAGATGTTAAAGTCAAGAATTGCATATAGGACCAGCTGTAAGTATAATTCTTCTCCTCGCTTGGTGGTGAGCATCCAATAAATACCGGTTGGCTAGTGTATGGACAATGAATGCCAGAGCAGATGAGCCTTGGTTTACATGTCTTCCAATGTCCTTACATAGAAAAAAAGGTGAGATTTATATCATAGTTTGCCATACTAATTAGATTTAGGGGTACCTGTTTGTTTTGAATTAAAATTGAAGCCATATTTGTTTCTCAGTACTTATAAAGATACATAATAATCTTATAACTGCAGAGCTAGAAGGGACTCTATAGTTCATCACATTCAGCTCCTGTCAAGAAGGCACAGTGGGGATTGAACTCCTAGACTACTGAACTATTCAGCAGTTATGTTCTGCAAGTGGAAGAATGAGAGTAGTTCTTTCCCATGGTGGCCAACATCTTGTATGAATGTGCTAAGTGTGCTCCCTGATTAAAAGGAGGCCATGCTTCTGTGATTTTGCATTAAAAGAAGACTAAATATTTCATTCATACACAATATGAAGTTGTAGCCGAATTATCTGCCCACAGCAGAAGCTGATCAGGAAAAAACCCTCTAAAGTAGTAATAGTAATAAGGCCAGATGTAAGGTGTAGCAGGAAGCTCCTTCTGTCATTGAGTGCTTTAGCACACAATAATTTTAATTTTTAGTTTGTTTTTTGTGTAGTGTTATGGCAGTATTTTTGTGACATACTAGTTTATTACAGTGAGAAGCAGAAATTACACTAGTGTGCCCCGACTTATGTCTGGGAATTACTGATTTAGGGGTCATGAACTAGTTCTTTAAGATTTTTATGTCATCTCTTCTCCAGAATAAAGTTCCATTGATGTGGATAATAACTCAGTATGCCAAACCTGAAAGATTTCAATCAACTCTCAACCAGTGAGATGCTTGTTTGAGAAAACAGAGAGGCCAGTTTCATTGTATAATTACATGTTACACTTAAGAATTGATTTACTATAGTGGTATTTGCATATCCTGATTGAATTAGCTCTAATGCACATGGATTTTCAGATGTTTTGCACAATAATAGTTCATACTTCTATCTTGTTCAGAAGTGGGAAGACATAGTAGAATAAAGGCATTGAAAATAATAAGGGTTAGAGTTCATATTGAGGAAAATAGAAGATCAATTACTGTAATTTGCTGACCAAAAGAGCCAGAAGCGTAGCTTACCTTGGCGGGGCCCCGTATAAAAATTGTTTGGGGGCCCTTTATATGCGGGGCGGAGCTAACGTCATGACATCATGACGTCGTGGGGGGAGCCAACGTCATGACATCATGACGTCGTGGGCGGGGCCAAAAATAAAAATAAATAAATAAATAAATAAAATAGAATAGAATTAAAATAAACAAACACACACACACACACCTCAACCCACCCACCCACCCAAACAACCACAACACAAACCCGTAAATAACTTAAATAATTAAAATAAATAAAGAAATAAAATAAAAATTTAATAAAAATCCACCCACCCACCCAACACACACATAAACCACCCACCCACCCGAAACACAAAACCCTCACTTACCCTCTCGGCTCCATCCTCGCTCTCTGCCCCGGGCTCCAAGGCGCGCCTTCCCGCCCCGCCGAGCCCGACTGCGGTGCCCTCTGATGGCGCCAGGCTCCGAGGCACCCGCGCTCCCGGGAGGCAGGAGGCGCGTGAGCGGCAGCCGGCCGGGGGAGGTGGCAAGGTGCGTGCTGCTCGCGAGTGGGCTGAGCTTCTCCGGACCCGCTGCGGACGAAGGACGGGCAGCAGCGCATCCTCCGGAGGAGGCGGTGGCGCACTCTGCCAGGCGTCCCCAGGCCATGGGGGTTCGGCAGCAGCGGACAGCCCGGGCAGGCCTCAACCTGCCCGTGGGACTCTGGGCGGCCCCAGGGGAGGTGCCCTCCTCTGAGGGCCACCATCGGAGCCGCTCTGAGAAGCTGCGGCTCCGACTCCGAAATTTTATTTTTTAAAATTGGAGCCAAAAATGGCTCCAATAAAGTGCGCATGCGCAGAAACTCAATCTGACGCATGCACAATGCATCAGATTGAGTTTCTGCGCATGCGCAGTAAATTTTTGCTCTTTTTTATTTTTATTTTTATTTTTTGCCGTTGGGGGCCCCCGTAGCCCGGGCCCCCCGTATAATTGATATGGCTGATACGGCGGTAGCTACGCCTCTGAAAAGAGCATTCAGCCTTGCATGTATCTTTACATTCAATTGCAGCATGAAAAAAACTATCATTTTTTTAACCCCAGAGAATGTATTGTGTTGTGTGAAGTATACGGGTATTGTGTAAAACGAGAATGTTTGTGGAATGTTCATTAGAGCAAACATGATCAAGAAATATGATTCCTTAAAGAGTTCTGTAGCACTTTGAAAAGTAAATTCTTCTTCTATGACTTCTTGTTGTTGTTCAGTCAATTCCGACCCTCTGCGACCCCATGGACCACTGTCCGCCAGGCACTCCTGTCCTCCACCATCCCTCTCAACTCACTCAGCTCTGTGCCCATTGTCTCTACAATACCATCTAGCCATCTCATCTTGGGCCGTCCCCTTCTTCTTTTGCCCTCAACCCTTCCAAGCATCAAGGATTTCTCAAGTGAATCCTCTCTTCTCATTTGATGTCCAAAGTACTTTAGCTTCATCTTTATTATTTGACCTTCTAAGGAGCAGTCAGGGTTGATTTCTTCTAAGATTGACCTATTTGTTCTCCTCGCTGTCCAGGGGACTCTCAAAACTCTCCTCCAACACCACATCTCAAAGGCGTCTATTCTTCTGCGCTCAGCTTTCCTAATGGTCCAGCTCTCACAACCATACATTGCCACAGGGAATACCATTGCTTTGACTATGTGAATTTTTGTATGCAATGTGATGTCTCTACTTTTCATTATAGAGCAGGGGTCTGCAAACTTAGCTCTCCAGGTGTTCTTGGATTTCAATTCCCAGAAGCCCAAGTCAGCACTCCTGCTGATCAAGGCTTCTGGGAACTGAAGTCCAAGAATAGCTGGAGAGCCAAGTTTGCTGACCACTGCTATAGAGTCATAAAATAATTGAATAATCTCTATGAGGCCATTGCGTCCTATCCCCTGCTCAGTGTAGGAATCCAAATCAAAACAGATCTTACAAATGGCTGTCCAATTTTCCCTTGACAGTAGTTAAACTGCTGTACTGCAACCAAAAGAATGTGAGTTTGATCCTGACCAGAGTTCAAAGTTGACTCAGCCTTCCATCCTTCTGAGACCAGAGTGTTGGGGGAAAAATGCTAATTTAACTTGTGAACCTCCCAGAGAGTACACTAATCTGATCTCTATGATCCTAGTAATTCTTCTTTCAGGTTGGTTGAGACAGGAGAGGCAACTTGAATTTGAACCTTGGTCCACAGGAGCTGTCTTTTGCCCACTCAGTTTTGGGGGAAAATATGTGTATATCAAAAATTACACATTGTATTAATGTTAACACTTGGAATTGGTTTAAAGTGTTTGCCCAAGAATTTTTTAAAACATAGACGTGGCACTGGAAAATAAACTACAAAACCTTGTAAGCCCTCTGGAATTACTCTTTCTCAGTAACGGTCTCTCAGTGTGGTCTTTATAATGCACAAGCTTCTAATGAGTAGTTTTAGGTAACATACAATAACACCCAAAGTTTTTTTATGAGGGGGAAATAAATAGTGACAAAATTGCTATTTTCTTTGGATATCATCTAGAGTAGGAGCTTTTGAATTAAAAACAGAAAAGTACCAATGTTTCTATACATTTCCAACCTACTTCATTTCAAATAATTTGAGAAATTATGACTGGCTCATAGCTTGGTTACTTTCCTCCTTCCTTTATTCAGAAATTTGCCTAGAAGCAAATATAACCCATTGCCTGCGGCGTGAACACAACCAGGTGTCTATTTATTTATTTATTTATTTATTCATATTTATTTATAGAACTGATCTTTTCAGTTGTTACAATGAGTAGAATATTCAATCACTGTTTATACTAAAGTCTCAAAGAGTCTAAATTGGATTTTTAAATAATTAACCTGGATTAATTAAGAATTCTAATAAATATTTTTAAAGTACTGATAAATCAGGAAAATATACTGAATAATGTGAAAGAAAACATAGCTGCTTGGAAACCAAAGAGGATGTATGTCTAATATTGACTTTTCCTTCATAGGTAATGTTCTAAAATTGCCCATGCCTTTTCTGCTCAAGTGCTTTTGATTATTCATAAATCTGTTCAATGTAAACTCCATTGGTTAGCTTTAATCTTTTAGAGCCACACATGTTAGATGGGCCCTGTTTACTTGATCCCACATTAATTCTTGAAATTTGTTGTTTTGTTTTGTTCTTTGATGTGAATATCTGAGGAAGAAAGCATAGCTGCATGTAGCACAAATTCTATTTGTTTTCTCATTAAGGAAAAGTAAAGAAGACTGTATTACTGGATGGCTAATAGCAAAGAGGCAGTAAAGAACGTCCTTCAGCTATTTGCACTGCCACTTTATGAAGGGTCTCCAAACAGTCTTTTCAGTTATATTAGTCAAGAGAGATATCTTAAAAGTCCAAGGAAGACAAAGTTAATGCATTCAGAGAAGGAGCTATTCAGATAAGGCTCTCCCCAAGTGTTTAGATTAGTTAAATATTAAAAGAGATAGAGATAATAACATTGTTTGCCTTTATAAATTCATTATCAATGGAGAAAGTAGCAGCTTTTTTCAGCAGAGTAAAAATGTTAGGCATATCAAAGGTTTGTGGGCTTGGAATGCACAGGTGACTTTGGTTTCATCTTGGCAAGAGATTATCTTCCTGTGTAGATTGGAGATCTCAACATATCTTTTTGTTAATGGTGGAATGAGCACTGGATTAAGCCGTATGACAAAGGGACCTGTGCAAACCCATATCGCTGGGCCATGGTCACATGCTCAAACTTGCATGTCTCCACTTGAAACAGTAATGGAGTCACACCAGGGCAAAGACAGTGATGACTTCAGAAGAGTAAATATGCCTCGTTGGCTCCAGTTCAGTAATTTATTTTTTATTTTTATTTTATTGCATTTATACCCTGCCATTATCCAAGGACTCAGGGTGGCTTACTATTTAAAACAGATAAAACAATTAAAGATACAATAGTTACAATAAAAATTAAGATTAAGATTGAAAGATTAAAAGTTAAAAAGTTAAAAACAACAGGGAGAGAGGTGGGGTGTTCAAAGGAGCCAGACAGCCGAACTGACCGTCTGGCCCACACCCCACACATGCCCAGCCAGCCAGGTCTTCACCCTCTTCCTAAAGGACAGCAGCTTTGTCTGGAGACGCAACTCGCTTGGCAGGAGGTTCCATAGGGCCGGAGCAGACACAGAGAAGGCCCTCCTTCTTGTGGTAGAGAGATGAGCCTCTCAAGCTGATGGTACAACCAGAGAGTCTCTCTGGTCCGCTCTGTAATGGGGTTTTTAAAAGAAGCCATCTCCCTAAGAGCTAAAAATGTATAAAATCTATTACAATGAGGAGGATGGTTGTGAGGAGACCTCAAAGGACACACAGTGTTAGGGAAAGTAGAAGGAAAACAATGTGAAATAATTACATGTTTATTATATTTGTATTAGTTACTTCTGAAAATGTAATGTAAAATACAGTATTTAAAATAAATGTCTTTGTGCTTATAAGTTACTCCATTGGTAAGAAGAATATTGGAAGATGGGTAATTTTCAATTGTTGTAAGTGACTACAGTGATACTTCCATTTTTAAAAAATCAGTTCCCACCTTTTTTTGGCCATGCCCCACCTAAGCATCTCTAAAATCCTGATCCCCCCCCCCCGTGACATATAATTCTAATTATTCAAAAAGTGAACTCCTATTCATGTGGTTTGTTGTTGTTCAGTCACACACAGTTGAGTCCCCCATGGACCATTGCATGTCAGGCATCCCTATCCTCTACCATCCTCCACAACCCACTCAGCTCTATGCCCATTGTGTCAACAATACCATCTAGCCATCTCATCTTCTGCCATCCCCTTCTCCTTTTGCTTTTGATCTTTCCCAGCATCAATGCTTTCTTGAGTGAGTCCTCTCTTCTCATTTGGTGTCTAAAGTACTTTATCTTCAATATTTGTTCTTCCAAGGAACAGTCTGGATTGATTTCCTTATTTGTTCTCTTTGCTGTCCAGGATACTCTCAAAATTCTCTTCCAGCACCACATTTCAAATGCATCTATTCTTCTGCACTCAGCTTTCCTTATGGTCCAGCTCTCACAACCATACATTACCACCGGGAATACCATTGCTTTGACAATGCGGACTTTTGTTGGCAGGGTGATGTCTTTACTTTTTATTATGTTCCCTAGGTTAATAATAGCTTGCCTATTCACATGGAGGAAGATTAAAAGGCCATTCACTGTTAATAACTCTTTTTCAAATTGCCATCCTTAAAAATCAAATTGCCCCCCTGTGGGGCATGTGCCTCACCATTGGGAATGGCAGAGGTATACAGAAGGATGGAGGGAAGCACCCAGAGCTACTAGGCTTGAGGTTATTCTGTGCCTATGCGTATATTGTTGCAATCTTCTATAAATCATTTAAAGCAGGATATAATGTGTAATATAAGTAGCAGACAGTTACTTTTTATTATTATGGAAAAACAAAATAAAGAGGAAGAGTTTGGAATGTTACTATTAGTACTTAACAGCATTCAGGTTTTTTGTGAATTAACAAATACAGTAATACCTCATATAACATTAGTATCGAATAACACTAAAATCGCATAACATCAAGGAATCTGGGGGGAAGAATTGCATCAGATAACATTAAGATCCTATGGGATGCTTCAGATAACAACCGCGAAAGCCTGTGTGGTTACAATGTATCTCTATGGATCCCATAGAGGATCAGATAACACTAAAAATCATATAACACGAAGACTTGTGGAACCAGGTTTTAGTGTTATATGAGGTTTTACTGTACAGGGATTTGACTATGGGAACAGATATTAACTAGCTAATATTAAATGATATGTGGAACCTTAGTTTTACTTCAGCATCCATGTCTGAAAACAGCTTTGATGACCTTATGCTTGAAGAAGGGCTGATAAATTGCTAATGTAATGCCCCTCTGTGCTTGTTTGCAATATGGAAGTTCTGGAAAGGTAACCTGCATTAGGGTTGTGAACTTTACAGCCTCTCATGCACAGAGCTAAGTAGAGAGGAAATGTACTTGTCTTCCACTTCTCAAGATTTCTGTTTGTAAGAATCCTTCCTCTCATCCCCATGAACTCTTGTTGGAAATATTGTGGAATTTCTGGGAAGGTTCATGGTTGAGTTTTGTTTTGGGTGGGAGAGGGATGGATGTTGCACAGGATTCTTACAGACCCTGCATAGAATGGTAGGTTTCCCTCACAGATTTTACTAAATATGCCAAGATGTGCATTATTATTATTATAATTCCTGCACAAAATGGCTTCATTCCTGCTTATGATGCACCAGAAAGAGCATCAAGTTGCATGGGAAGTTGTAGGAAGTTGGCAAATCTTGCTGGGCAGTTGGTCTTGTTGGATATTTTTGGCATGACAAGGTAAGCAAATCTGGCCAGGTTATCCTGCTATGGCAGTGGTTCCCAACAAGGGGTACACAGCCCACTAGTGGACTTCAATTCCCAGAAGCCTCAGTCAGTACATTGGCTGATCAGTGTTTTGGGGAAATGACTAAGGCTTCTGGGAATTGAAGTCCAAAAACCAGCATTTGGGAAACACTGTCTATGGTAATAGAGTAGATCATACTGTCAGCAACTCAATGCCAAGTGTCAGGTGGTGGTTAACTAACCTGACAACCCTGAGGACTAGCAACCTTGGTGAAGTCCAAGGGGAAGGGTGATTGTCCCCAAGTGAATTAAATCCCACTTGAATTCATCTTGATAGAGGACAGCAGCTTCATTAATCCTGGCCTGGGGTTGAGGAGAACTTTGCGTGCCAAAAGGACTAAGGATCAGAAAGTGACTCATGGAGCTGGATCAATGGTATGGGTGTCATGCTGTGATGTGGAAGGCAGACGATGGGCCACGGCACTATATTTGCAGGACATCCATGGCTGATTGCCATGATGATCGCCAATATTTGGAACTGAATACAGAAGGAGGAAGAGTCATGGGTCCCTTCAGGGAGGAGGGCAATAAACAAATCTAAATAAATAAATAAATAAAATTGTTGAAAACAAGATGTTTTTCAAGTACATTTCCCATCATCTCCCATCAGTTTCCTGCAATTTTAAAAAAAGACTATAGTAGAAATCTGCTGTTTTAGGCTGAAATTCTTTAAAAAAACATGTTCCCCTCCCCCTCCAAGGTCCTTACAAACCTCCAGTAATGCCTTTTATTGTTAGGAATCACTTCCTTGGTTTTTTTTTTTTTTTTTTTTGCTTTTGTATGCCAACTAGTAAGCTGTTTGATAAAATTGCTCTATTAAACATTTAAAGTAGAAAAGGGTATATTGACTTACAGTTACTTTATTTTACTTACAGTCAGAAGGGTGGGAAAGGGGAAAAGTGGAACTCCAGTTTGTGGAAGACCCTCCATGCTTATTACTTGGAGGAAAGTCAGGAAAAGAGGGCTTACTACTACTCCTACTACACCACAGTGGAAGCAAGGAAACAAAAAGAAAGAGGGAGGTGGGAAGTGCTCCAAATGCTAGACACAGGAAGATAATTTTACCAAACAAGTTAGTGGGAAAGCACAAACACATTAGGCTGATATTCAGTCTTAGTCCATGCAAGATTGTTAATATCCTAGCTATATAATTTTCTGATCAGAGTGACAAGAAATGGAACACTTGTGTTGTTTTGAGTGGCCCTGGTTTAAACTGCCATCTACTGGTTTCTGGTTTCCAGGATTATAAGAAAATGTTCCCTATTAAAGTAGTATCCATTCATATGTACATTGCACAAGTAGAAAGGGGGTTTCCTCTGTTGACAGCCTTCAAAGGAATTTGTTCTCTTATGGGATTAAGGAATCTTCAAGTGTCTATTTCTGTAATTTTATTTATTTGTTTATTCATTCATTCATTCACTGTTGTACTACTCTGCAGTAATGTTCTGAGTTTAGTTTGCAAAAGAGTGTCAGTTCAAGTACAAACATTTCTAAGGAATATAATAACCAGCCTAACCAGTTCAGTAAGTTCAATAAATTCAGTTAGTTCATAAAATACTTCTCAGAACAGGAATCGGTTAGTTTAGATTTATTTTATTGAATTAATACTTTATTATTCTTTTTCAAGGAAGATGACCTAGGTTAGGCAAAAACAAAAATGACAGATTTTTTTCAGAAAAAAAGCAAAATTCAGTAAAATATGTTAAGCTTAACTTTTTGTGTAAATGAATAAGAGAAGCCACCATGCACATACAGATAGCTATGTGTGCACAAGAGAGTCAGCTGGGGGAACAGAGTTGCTAATGCAGGAATCACTTCTTGAGCATACAGATCTGGAGAGGGACCAGATTGATCTACAAATAATTAACTGTGTCAATAGCACCAATCACTCCAGGTAAATAGACTAGTTCTGTGCTAGTTCATACAGATATGGCAATTTGTTGGAATGCACCTGAGCGTCTTTCTGAAAGGAATGTTGTATAGAATGCTTTTAAGACATTTTGCAGGCTGAATATTTAAGTGCAGCTTTGGATATAGAAGGCAGGTAAAGTTATACTGCTACCTTAATTGGCAAATCAGATGCTTTCTGGATGCCCACAAATATGGCAAAAATGCAGAAACCCTTTTGCTCCTCAGTCAAGGAATCCTTAAGTTTCCATTTTTGCAACAATAATTAAAACTGTGTTCTGGTACTTCAAATCTAGGCAGCCTGTTTTTTAAGTCAGGCACATTAATACTTGTCTTTCCCCCATATTAATATGTTTGATAATTTGATATTGTTTATACAATAAACATTGAAGAGAGTGAAACAATATAGTACAAGCATTCAAGTGCTGGATTAGATACAGGGAGACCCAAGTTCAAACTTCTGCTCAGCCACAAAGCCTGTTTGTTTTCCATGGGCCTGTCAGTACATTTAGCCTAACCCATTTTACAGGATTATTCTGGGGATAAGCAGTGAGATGGGAACCATGTAACATTGTCATGTGTATTGCTGGAGCAAGTAATGAAATATATAATGATATTTTTCAACAAGTTATCTAGGCATTTTGATTAATTTTCTGCCCCCAAGCAACAGTTATGTAGATAACTTGTAAAACTGTATTGGCAAATGTTTGGGCCTGAAATGGCTAATTGATGACAATCGGATTTAGCTTCTGGGATCTTCCCCTGCTTGGTGTCTCTTTATGTTGACTATAAAGCTATAAAGGCAGGAAAGTGGGTGCTTTGTCAAGTCAAATGTGAACTTTCATTAGCCCAAAAATGAGTAAACAGAGGCTGTTCTTTCTTGCATTAATAATGTGAATACAGAACTGAATGGAAAAGAAAATATTGGAGAAACTGATGGTGAGGACAGTAAGAAGAGAGGAATACTAACATGAGATACTGTGAGTTTGCAAGGTTTGACCAGAACTGTTAATTATATGACATTTTGGATGTCATTAACTCATACAATCACTTCACATTAGAAGTGATTTGTTGGCACAGTTCAACAAGACTCCTAGAATGTTCTTACGACATAACCATGACATGTAACATCATAGATTGAATTACTGGGCAGGTGTCCTTTCAGGAAGTGATTTTCAACAAATGTGGGGGATGTAAGAGTTATAGGATGGCATATTTATCTTTTCCCTTCTCCATGAGTAGATTTTGGACAACAGGGACAAGCTTTTTTTGTTTAAAGTGGGAAGTGCTGAAATCACGGCAGGTATTACCATCTCTTCCAAAGTAATCTTTACACAAGCAAGAACCATTAAGGAAATGCAATCATATCTGACACTTTAGGATTCCATCAGTTCCTTCTCTGTTTGCCACTGTCACAGAGTGAAGAAACAGGGAGAAGTAATTATATGGCGCCTTTCATCTGAGGATCTCAAAGCACTTCACACGTATTAAGTAATTAATTCTGTCAGTGCTCACTTTGAAGTTGTTTTAAGTATTATGATTTGAGGAGCAGAAGAAGGAGTAGCAATGGCAGCCCAGCTGATGTGACACAGGAATGCAGTGACGACATTGGCGACATGACTAATTTATTTAGTGAACCAAAGTTAGCATGGTAATGAGAATTTATTTGCCATCATCCCATCATTCATCAGATTTATGGGGCTCTCTAAGCAATGAGCATTTCTGAAACTAACTCCCCTTGAGTCCCTTCAGTAGATTCCTATAATTTACATGAATGGAGCAGAAGGAATATTGGAAGTAGCAGGTGATAATAACGCAAGGTGGATGAGTTTAAAAATAGTTACCATGTTATATACTAACTATCTGAACATTTGGAAAGGGATTTCTTTATATCTCCTGGCTTTCCATGTTCATAGGAGATTTAAAGTATTTATTTTTGTTTTTATTTTATTTATTTGTTTCTCATTGTGATTCCTGGAGTTTCTGCATAAGATGATCCTTAGCAAATCATGTCACCAGTATTTCTATTGCATTTCTCCATCATATCAATTGGATTTTATTTATTGTTTTCTGCAAAACACAAAATAAAAATAGTAAAAAAAAACCACCCACATTTGAGCATTCCCCAATAGGAGAAAACAGACATGTAGAAAGCAGGCTAAATTCCAACTGCACCTATTCTTGAAATCAATAACTTCTAAAATAGATTCAAATAGGGGAAAAAACCTGAAGTGGATATTCAGTTATAATTCCTATGGCTTAAAAGTGACATACAGTAGACTTTTTATTTATTTTGTCTGTCGGGCTGGCTTATCTCTGCAAAGGTCTAACTGCACAACTGTCTAACTTTTCTTCACTGAATGACCACTGTTGAAATAATTTTTGCTGTCTATCTTTGCATATTCTATTTCTTCTGTACTTTCTGATTACACTTCACTGCCTATAAGACTTCACATGTAGGTTTATCTCTCTCTTATACTTAGATTGAACAGAGATTTTTTTTATCATAAAACATGTATGAATCTGCTTTTCCATGCTATAATGTTCTTGTACCTTCCCCAAGGCTTTTTGTTAAATCACTGTTAAGATAATCATCAATGCTTGTTCCTTTTGCATTTCTGTTCCACTACATACCATTCCCACCCAAGCATGTACATAATTATCTTTGTATTTATCATATACCACATTGGGTTGCAGTTCATAAGTTTGTGCCAATTAAAGCTTGTTACTAGGATGCAAACTTATGAATAAGAGCCCAAACACATGTCTAAATGTCTACACCTGTGAATATGTGGGCATGAGCATGAATGGGTTTTGCTTGAGTAGTTTCTTGATTTGCAAAAAGGAAATATTTTTTTTACTATTATCTATTCTAAATGATGTATTGCAACTATAGTCACTTTCTTCTTCTTCTTGCTGTTTCTGATTACGAATATTGGTAATCATCACGATGATCAGCCACGAAGATTGTCCTGAAAATATTATGTAGTGGTTTTTCATTTGCCTTCCACATCACAGTGTGACTACTGATCCATTTTTGCAAGTCACTTTCTGGTTCTGGGCCCTTTTTGCACACAAATTCCTCCTCAGCCCCAGGTCAGTCTTAATGAAGCCGCTGCCCTCCATCAAGACGGATTCAAATGGGATTTAATCCACCTGGGGACCATCATCCTTCTCTGTGGACTTTGCCACCCAAGGCCATTAGTCCTCAGGGTTGTCAGATTAGTTCACTGCCGTCTGGCGATCCATGTTGAGTTGTTGGCGGTAGAGTCTACTGTATTACCATAGCAACATAACCTGGCCAGACTATGCTGCCTTCTTTGCTTTTCCCTAAAAATCCTCTGCCTACCAAAGCCACAAAAATCCGTGAGGGTGGGGACTTAAATGAGCAAGCAATCCCAAACCTCCCCAAAAACGCCTACCAACAGTCATCTACTAAACTTTTAAAAATAATTTCACTTCCCCTGACTGTTGGCACACAATCAGAGGGTGTTTTCAGTTTCTGATATCTTGAAGTAGGTTGAAGGCTGCTTCAGGATACTAAAAGTTGACATGGAAACAGCCACTAATATCTGTAAGGCTCCCAGATGGCTGAACATAAACCAAACATAAAGCCTGTTTGGATGACCCCTTACTAATTTCCCATAGTCATCTGCAACAGTTTTCATTGAAGTGTGGGCCAATGGTTTGAACAGTTATGTCACTGAAGAAGCAAAAAGAATATCTATTGTGTGCAAAGAATCTAAATTTCATACAGTCAGAAATCTGTATTCACATGAAAAGATGTTATTACTTGTTAAAGCTGCTGTTTTTCCCCACAATTCTGTCTGGCAGCAGCAACAGCACAGATCTGACAGAAGAGATTACTAAAATAAACTATTTGGGGTGGGTGGGTGGGTCAATTGTTATATTGTATTGTATGTACAGCAATATATTTTACAGAAAATAAATATAGATTGAAAACTTCAGGATGTATTATTATTTATTCATGCATATTATTCTCTGTTTTTCATTACATATTAAAATATGTTTCACATAAAATCAATTCAGATTATACTGAATGGATTATATTCCTTTGCTTTTTATTTAGTGTTGTGCCTCATAGCATTCCTTAACATGAGATGGGGGTGGGAGTTGTATTTTATATGTAAATTTATTTACGCTTACTCCCCCCTCCTGATTCAGGGATCACTTTTGAGTCCATGGTTGCCACAAACTCTCAGATGTTCTTTTCACTTCTTGTAAAACCTTTCATGTTTGACACATCCATACAGCAGACATACCTTAGAAATTGCCTGAAAATTTTTGTCCTAGGTTGCCCCATGCAATATCTTCACATCACATGCTTGATACAGGCCTTGGGAAGCTCTGTGGGAAGAGGTCTTGTAGGAAGCATGACAGACTCAGTGTCAGCCAAAAATTGGAAGAGGTATATGGAATTAATATTGAAGGACTGGAAAAAAAAGTATGGAATATTGCTATAAAATACAGGTTAAAACTTAAAAATCTCACAGACTCCATGCCCTGTTTCAACATTATGAGAATATTTATGGCACAAACCTAACAATTATGTCACAAATGTATTTATGGTGTTATACACAACAGCTCTTTTTAAAAAGTACTTTTGTGCTTTTCACCAATTACATCTATATTGATGAATGAGTTTGTGAAAGCAGACATTTATGAGACAATTAATAATTCCATCTGGGGAGAAATGCTGTATTTTATGAAGGGGATTATTTACAGATGTATGTCATATGAACAACTTGTTACTAAATCAAGTTGTTTCACCCATTTTGAACAAATTACAAGGGGATTGGGGAAGAAAGAAAAGATAAAAAAAGAAAATATAAAAATAACAGATTTGTTTCAGTGTGAGATTAGACGCAAGGAGTGGATTTTCATAAACACTCACAGTTTAGTTTTGATGCTGCAACACTTTGTTCTTTTTCTCCTTCTTGACTATTTCTATTCAGTTTAGTCAACACTTGATATATAAATTGTTGTTCCATCATTTATGGTGGCTACAATAAATATTGCCCAATTTTGATAGAATAAGGACAGCCCCACAATAATTGATTGTCAAAAGGGGATTGGAAGAGACTTTCTAGTTTTCTTCTTCCGAATCTAGGCCAAAAAGAAGGCACCTTATGGTGAGTTCATTCTGCAATCCCTTTTGCCTGACCTAGTGTGAGAAAGATTAGCTAGCAGCACAAGGTTGCTGTTACCAGGGTACATCCGATTGTGGTTCCAAATACCACAATCTTTGAAGATGCTCTTTCTGTATACCCCTTCTAGTTTAATTCTCTTGAAAGAGAATTTATCAGCAAAATATTAACTTTTTGGCATTTCTTGGAAGAAAAGAGCTCACAAAACTCCTTTGTAGAATGTGTTATTTAATTTAATTTAAACTTATGTTATGTTACTTTAGCTAACTAGACAGCACAGTGGCTTAGGTACCTGACCAGAGGCGTAGCTACCGCCGTATCTGCCATATCAATTATACGGGGCCCCCGGGCGACGGGGCCCCCCAACGTGCGTAAGCAAAACAAATCTTTACCCTTCCTAAGGGCCCCCAAACAAATTTTTATACGGGGCCCCGCCAAGGCACGCTACTCTTCTGTACCTGACTGTGGAACCAGAGGTTGAGTTCAATTCTTTACTGTGCCTCTTGGAAGAAGATCCACTGTATGTAATTATGGGCAAGCTGTACAGTCCCAGGGGACCCCCAGAAAAAAGGAATGGTAACCACTCCTGAGTATTCTCTACCTAGAAAACCCTGGAAAGGACCACAATAAGTTAGAATTGATGTGATGGCACACAATTATTATAACTGCATGGGAATATATTTATATCATTGTTCAGCAGAGTAAAAAACGTTCTATAAGGTAATTCTAAAATGGGTGGGCCTGTGTAAATCAACTAAAAAATTATAACTTTGAAATGGCTGGAAAAGAGACAAAGATTATTTATTCATTTCACGTATCTGTATAGCTCTTCTCTGTAAAGGTAGCTGCACAACAGTCTAACTTTTCTTCACTTAATGACCAGTGTTAAAGCAATTTTCACTGTCCATTATCTTTGCATATTCAATTTCTTCTATGCCTTCTGATCCCCATTCACTGTTACAGTCTGATTAAAACTTCATATGCGGATTTATCTCTTATACTCTTTTTTTAATCATAAAAGTATGAGTCTACTTTTCTATGCTAGAATGTTCTTGCCTCTTCCCTGGGGCTGCTTGTTAAATAGTCACTGTTAAAGATAATCATCAATGCTTGTTTCTTTTGCATTTCTGTTCCACTACATACCATTACCAACCAAGCATGTACATAAATATCTTTTTATTCACCAAATGTCACAGTGGGTTGCAGTCCACAAAAGCTTATGACAATTAAAGTTTTTTAGTCTTTAGGGTGTAATCAGGCTCTTTGTTTTATGAATAAGAGCCCATACAGATATCTACACCTGTGTGTGCACGAGCATGAATGTGTGCAGTTGAGTTCAGCTAATTTTCTAAGGTGCCAATCCACACTGTAGTAGAGCTAGCACATGTCTGATCATGTTTTCTGTGTTGCCAAATCTGCACAATAGTGCAACTATGTTATAGTGTAGCATAGGAAAACAGCCTTGGGATTTTTGAAATAATAGCCATATTAGTATGTGTTTCAAGCATATCATAAACAAAACAAAACAAAACAACAAGACAAAAACATTGTGGCACTTTAAAGACTATCTTTAAATACAGGAGTTAGTCTTTAAAGTGCCAGAACATTTTTTGTCTTTTTGTTTTGTTGACTCTCTGATAGCCTTCTACAAGCAATTCTAAAGGGGGGGGGGCACCTCAAACAAAAAAATTGTAACTTTGAATTTGGACTTTAGATCGACATCAAACATGGTACAGATACAGAAAATAGTCTGCTCTTTCTGTGTGCCAAATAGGGGGAAGTTTGGACAAAGGGTGTTCAAGGTTTTTTTTTAAAGTCAATTCCTCAAAGCACTGATTAGCCAATGTACTGACTTAGGCTTCTGGGAATTGAAGTCCCCCTGTGGGGCATGGGCCCCACATTGGGAATCACTGCTGTAGACCATCTTGACTGCTGTCATTGGTGTTGCCATCATCTAGGCTGACCTTTACTATGTAAAACTTTGCATCCTTTTTCTTGCTGGCAATGCAGGCACAATATTGTGTAGTAATATCGGGCTGTTTCCTGATGTTTTAAATCAAGAATATAGAAGCAATATATACCTCGTAGGTGTTTTTTAGGAATACAACATATTGTATTGTAATGTATTGTCTGTAAGCTGCCCTGAGTCGCTACAGCGAGTTGGCGGCAACATAAATTTGAACTAATAAATAAATAAATTAATAATAATTGAATTAATATAATATTTTATTAATATTAATGTAATTTTTATTATTCAGTTGCATTGATATAAAAGTGCAGTGCAAAGTAAAATAAAATAAACTTCAATTATAAAGCAATAATAAACAATGATTTAAGGGGAGAAATAAATTGTTATTCAAATTGTATTTTGGCTTTGTTATTCTGTTTGTTGTTATTCAGATAGAGTATATTCTATTTTTTATATTAACAGCTCATTGTCTCTATGCTCCCAGAGTTCTTTTTGCAGGGCAACAAAGCTTCTCCATCCACTGCTTCCAACCATAAAGTCAGTTTTATTTCTGTCTATAATCATCTGTTTCACTCCTTGATGCATGTACAGTCAAAGCTTGCATAAAGAGTGCCTCGCTTAAAGAGTAACTTGCTTAAAGAGTAGAATTTTCTCTGAAAGTTCACTTTCCTTAACAAATAAAACTAAAAACTTGCTTAACAAATAAATTGGGGTTCGCAACCCACCCACCCCCAGAAGTCACAATTGGTCACTTACAATGGTGTTTTGCTTAAAGAGCAAACTCGGTTAAAGAGCAATCCTGTGGAACACAATATGCTCTTTGTGAGGTACAACTGTATTTGCAAGAATGAGCAGTTTGACTGAGTAATTCCACTAACTTAATGACTGAAGACAAACTTGAAGCAGAGAACCAAGAATGTCTGATCCTATGTGATATGACATTCTTAGCCACTATAGTATGGCACCTCTAATTCCTTAATAATTGGGATTATGTATAGGAGACTATTTTAAAAGCATGATTTGATGGAGGGGCTCAACATAGAAAATTATTCAGTTACAGTAGTTACTTATACCAGATAGTGTTTTTAATGTGTTTGTAAGCTGAACATTCCTCCTGGCAAATATGTTTTGAAACAGGACATTTCTGAAAGAGTTTTGTAATGTGGCGTGTAAGAACTGCAACTCGAAGAGATTAAGAGAGTTGGATCCTTTGGACATAAACCTAATGGTCTACGGCAGTGATGGTGAACCTTTTAGAGACCAAACTCAACAGGCTACTCTCCATGCTGCAGAGGGGCAGGGAAACTCTGTGCTGGGGGGAGGAAGCACTCCCATTGAGCTGCTGGGCAGAGGGGTGGGGTGAACTCTGTGCTGGGTCGATAGTGCACATGTCCACAGAGAGGACTCTTAGTGCCCCCTCTGGCATTCATGCCATAGGTTCGCCACCACTGATCTATGGAATGTGCTTGCTGTTATCATAGATGCATTATAATGTTTTCTATTACCAGGGCTAAACACAAAGATCTTCAATGCAAAGGGAATGGCTGTGAACTTTCCTCTATATTTTACTTAGTTGTGGATCATCTGTATAAAAAGCATGAATGCTACCTTACTCCACCCTGTTGCTGCGGAAGCATATGGGTCTTGATAATGGATTGAGAATACCCCATGTCAGCTGCTACAGGAGCCAGTATACAGCAATGAAATCTGTGCTTCACGTCTGCAGATATAACCAACAACAATGACATTCTCTTTAACAAGGAAAGGAAAGCCAAACATTATTTGCTGGTGTGCCAAAGTGTGTTCTCTGTAGTAGAGAATTAGAAAAGACAGAACAAACTGTCAAAGATTAAATCTAATTTCTGAAGCACTCACAAAACAGAGTAATTTGGAAATATGTATGTAAAAGTTAAATATTGGTTTCAATACGATTAATTTCAGAGTTTAATATATTTGTTAATTACATATACTTGCTGATAATTAGCAGCTGTTCTCTACTATAGAGATGTTAGTTTTCAAGGGCCTGAAGTTAGCAATAGATGTTAAAAGGAAGCAACAAAAAAAGCATTAATCAGGTATGTGTGTAGCAAAAGACATCAAAAAAATAGTGGCTCAGCTACTCAATAGGGGTGGAATTATAAAGTGGTCATTCTGCAAACACCTTGAAAACAATACAGTAATAACTAGAAGCCAATATGGATTTTTTTCAAGAACAAATCCTACTAGACTAATCTTATCTCATTTTTTGTTAGGTAACCTCCCTGGTAGACAATGGGAATGCTGTAAGTGTAATATATCTTCACTTTTTTGGCAAAATACCCCATGATATTAGCAAATTAACTAGGAGTGGGTTGGATAGAACAACTGTCAGGTGGATATATAGAGTGTTATCAATTGCTCCCCAGACTTGGAAGGGATAACAATGGGGTGCCACAAGGATCAGTGCTCTTCAACAATTGTATTAAGGACTTTATTCATTCATTGATTTATTTATTTACATTTATATTCTGCCCTACTCGCATAAGCAACTTGGATGAAAGGGTACAGGAAAAGTTTATCAAATTTGTGGATGACACAAAATGGGGTGGAATACCTAATACTCTGGATGACAGAAACAAAATTCAAAAAGATATTGATAAGCTTGAGCTAAAAACAACAGAATGAAATTTATCAGAGATAAGCATTGGGATATGACCTTAAAGAACAAGAGAGAGGGAAAGAACCTTAGGATCCACACCATGGAAGACCTCTTGACAGGTTGAGAGATGTTAAAATTATACAATTCAATAAAATTTTGTCCCTAGGTTGGATGGCAATGCTTTGTGAAATGCCTATGGGTCCCCATCTCTGTCCAGCTTTTTAAGGAGTGTATAAAACAATTCGTTATTAAACCCAAAACAGAAATGTGAAACAATAATGTTATGTACATAGAAAAGAACATCATGTATGTTAATGCTGACTCTGTAATTGCTAATTAAACCACAGTTGATCATATTGCAAAAAAGGTGGTTTAAAAACAACTGAGTTTCTTTAATGGTTGGAAATGCTTCCAAGGAATTAGATAGGAATCTTCTAGTTATGTTCATTATTTCTTACATATATTGCATGACTTTTAATTAAAGCCCATTACTTAAATGGTCTTAAAAGTAGCAGAAGCATTCCATGCACGTGCTTCATTTCTTGCTGTTCTATCCAAGTAGGTATGTCAGAAGAAGACACCAGAAGTTTCCATGTTAATGGAAAATTTTCATATTCTTTCTTCAGGTCTTACCCAACTACATAAACATCCCAAATAGCTATAGAGTATACAGTTGTTTCTGGGGCATGAGCTGAACTTGAAGGATACCTCCTAGCATTATAAGTTAGTGGAGGATACCATGCTAGGATGCAAGAAAAAGTATTTGATCACTCCTTCTTTTCCTTTCCCTTTGGTTCCCCTTGCTTTCCATGGTGCAAACTGTGCTATGATCAACCTGATCTCTCTGAATTATTATTATTATTATTATTATTATTATTATTATTATTATTATTATTATTATTATTATTATTATTATTATTATTATTATTATTATTATTATTATTATTATTATTATTATTATTATTATTATTACCGTCGTCGTCGTCGTTGCCGCCGCCGCCGCCGCCATTATTATTATTATTATTATTATTATTATTATTATTATTATTATTATTATTATTATTATTATTATTATTATTATTATTATTATTATTATTATTATTAAACTTGTATTGTTCGATTTAGAAGCTGAGCAGGATTGGGAGCTGGTTGGTACTTGATTGGAAGACAGCAGTGTGTTGAATTATAGCAACTACAGTTTGGTGACTGACAATAGCCCCAGATTCAATCATCAGAACCTCTGGGATGAGTTAGGACAGCATCCTAGGAAACGTCTAACATGACAGTTGCCAATACTGGCCCAGATGGACCAATGGCCTGAATTAGTTCCGGCAGCTTCCTTTGTATGTTCTCCCCATGTATCATGTAATATGACATTTTTTTAAATAAATAAACAGAGTAATATCTGATTCCTGACTCAAGTCTTTGAATTTTTCTTCCAAATTCAGGATAGCTGGGATGGTCAAAAGAGTGAAAAGAGAGAAAACGTCTTCAAGTATTTACAGGTACTTGATTTTGGCTCTTCTGCAGTCAACTGTCAGACACTGCCACTCCTTGACAAATGAAACTTCTGGCAAGAGCAAGCAGGAAAAGTTTCAGTATTCAGAAATGTTTGAAAGAATGAATTCCTTCAAACAGTGTCTGTTGTAAACTAAGCATCAGAGCCTAAAAAATATGTCTGATTTCTAATCTAGAACAAGAAGAGCCCTGTTAACAAATAAAATGAGACAGAAATACCTCTGTGGTTTGGAAGGAAGCTCACCGGAAAAGTTTGAGAAATTTATGAAAAGGGAAAATATTATAGGGAAGGGAGTAAAATCCAGCAGTTACAAATGGCAGCTGGCATTACTTATGTGAATGTGAGTTGAATGTATGCCTATAAATGCATGTAAGTTTTCCCTTTACCCTAAAACACAGTTAGCATCTTTTGTGACTCCATAAAAGATGCCAATTATGGTGGATCAATGGGACTACCGTGGCTCAAGAGATTAAGACGCTGAACTCGAAGACTGAAAGATCGGAGTTCGATTCCCAAGTACTGCACAATGTAGTGAGCTCCCATTTCTGTCCCAGCTCCAGCTAACCTAGTGGTTCGAAAGTAAGAAATTGCAAGTAGATAAATAGGTACCACTTTGGTGGGAAGGTAAACAGCATTCCATGCTCTCTGGTATTAAGGCATGCCTGCCACATGTCCATGGAAATGTCTGCAGATGCAGACAGTGCTGGTTCTTTGGCTATAAACAGATGAGCACTGAACCCTCGAGTCAGATACGACTGGCTTTCAAGGAAGGGCGATCTTTATCTTTACTAAAGTTTTGTAACTTAGAATGGCAGTTTTTGAGATATACTGGGGGCTGAAGAAGGGAAAATTGAAGCAAGGGGTTATTAAAACAACAACAACAACAGCAACAATTACCTGGAGCAACAAGGTTACCCCCATTGGCAGGTTTAGACAGTCATTCCAATGGTTCCTTGGACTGTATATTTGGAACACCACAAGACTACACACATGGCATCAGCCTGGTTGCTTCAGAAGCGCTTGAGCTGGGTCACTCATTGTGCAGAGTGATTGTGGGTTTTATAATGAACATCCAATTGTTCATTATTACTTGATTTATTCTTATTGCAGTTTTACTTGCTTTGGTGGAATTTTCTGTATCGTGTGCCAGACAACTTTAGGCACTCTTAGCCTTGATTGGGAGGATGCAGAAGAATGCAATTTGACACATTAGTTAAAGATGCACTGTGGTATAATGGTAGGACTCCTGGAGCTATTTTCATGTTTTCACTCTATTATGACACTCATTCTGTGATTTTGTCCAGGTCTGTTTTGTATCATAAGATGATCAATAGTCAGCACCCTTACAAATTTGTTATTTAAATTTGCCTTTGCAATAAATAAATAAAAATACCTTAGAGCTATTTTTAAAAAAACTATG
Source organism: Furcifer pardalis (assembly GCA_030440675.1). Classification (NCBI taxonomy): domain Eukaryota; kingdom Metazoa; phylum Chordata; class Lepidosauria; order Squamata; family Chamaeleonidae; genus Furcifer; species Furcifer pardalis. The sequence goes on along the minus strand of CP126890.1, from coordinate 276,592,659 downwards.
GCCAGGTTATCCTGCTATCCTAACAGAGTAGACCATACCGCCAGAGACTCAACACTGAGTGTCAGGTGGTGGTTAACTAACCTGACAAACCTGATGACTAGTGGCTTTGGTGAAGTCCACAGGAAAGGGTAGGGGTCCCCAAAAGGATTAAATCCCACTTCAATCCATCTTGTTGGAGGTCAGCAGCTTCATCAATACTGTCCTGGGCTGAGGAGGACTTTGCATGCCAAAAGGGCTCAGGACCAGAAAGTGATTCGCAGTGCTGGATCAGTAGTATAGGTGTCATGCTGTGAAGTGGAAGGCAGATTAAAGTCCATTACATTATATTCTCAGGACAGTCTTAATGGCTGATTGCCATGAGGATTGCCAATACATTGGAATCGTATATGGCAAAACAACAAAAGCTATTTTTCCTTGAAAAATGAACCTACTCAAAGTAGGTGAAAATGCTGTTAAGAATATAGGTCACAGGCATCGGTTGGCTTTGCCACTTCATTTTCTTTTGGTGGGTTAGGAAATTTGTTTATTTATTTATTTATTCGATTTGTATACCACCCTACTCGGTAAAAACCAACTCAGAGTGGTTCACACAAGCCATACATATAACACAATCAAAAGTAAAATAACATATAACATAATCAAAAGTAATAGAATATAATACAATAAATATAACAATATAATACAGCAGTGCAATAAAACAAAACCACACCGCAAAACAAAGTTACAAAAAATACAATTCCAGTTAGAGATACATGGAATAGTCTCAGTAATACAATTCAGTAAAACCTCGGATAACGCTAAAACCTGGTTCCACAAGTCTTGGTGTTATCCGATTTTTAGTGTTATCCGATGCATGTTAAAATCCTATGGGATCCATAGAGATACATTGTAACCACACAGGCTTTAGCGGTTGTTATCCGATGCATCCCATAGGATCTTAATGTTGTCCGATGCAATTCTTCCCCCCAGATTGCTTAATGTTATGCGATTTTAGTGTTATTCGATACTAATGTTATCTGAGGTATTACTTGTATACAGTAATACCTCAGATAACGTTTACCTCGGATAATGCTAAAATTGCATAACGTTTAGTAATCTGGGGAGGAGAATTGGATCAAATAACATTAAGGTCCTATGGGATGGATCGGATAACAACCGCTAAAGCCTGTGCGGTTACAATGTATCTCTATGGAGCTTTAACGTTATCTGATCCATCCCATAGGATTTTAACATGGATCGGATAATACTAAAAATCGGATAACACCAAGACTTGTGGAACCAAGTCTTAGTGTTATCCGAGGTATTACTGTAATATAAAAATACATGATCCAACAATATCAGGCCCCTCACCCTAACCACAAGCAGGCTCCAGAAGATGCAGCAGCGACTTGCCACAATGGTCTTTTAAAGGTGAGACAGTCCAGCCACTCCTGGCCAGAGTCCTCCTCACCCAGCTGGTCTGATGTCTGGGGGTGGCGGGGAAACATCCCACCGCAATGGTGTTTTAAAGCCCAGCATGGGGGCAGTGCTCAGGAGTGCCAGCAGGTGAGACTGTCCAAGTGCTCCCGGCCAGAGTCCTCCTCACCCAGCTGGAAAGGGCATTGTGTGCTCAGTGTACTGTTACAGAATTCACCTAAGAAAAATGAAAGTCTGGAAACATTACTTTTTGAGGTATGATTCCAACACACGGTTTGGAGACATCATTTGGGTAGTTTCTGGGAGTCAAAGCTTTTTAAAGCAACATTAAAAGCATTGGGAGAAAGCCATTATGGGGACTCTGTGATTGGTCTCAGTGGCTATGACAACTAAACTGCTCAGACACATGTGTAGAAATGTATCAGGAAAAACATAATGCTGTAGTTCCTAAAAGTTCCCTTTGTAGCATTAAAACAGTGTGAAATCCAGAAAAGCATAAGCTCTTCAGTTCTCCTAAGAACTTTATTGACTGAAGACTTGAATCTTGTGGAAGTGTAATGTTGTTTATTCCTTAACATTATTTTTATTGCTGAATGACTTATCCATAACCTTGAATTTCAAGTTCAGTTGAACAGACAGGGTATTTGTTTAGACTAGGGAAGAACTATTACAGCCACTTTCCCCCCTGTTTGAATTGGATAAAAATGTAGCAGATCGTTTACGTCACAGTAGCACCCTAGTGGTTATCGAATTGCGTTAGTTACATGGGTATTCAGTGAACATTATACAGTATATATGGCTTTCAGTAAATAGACCAGTCATACTTATAGTTACATAGAAAATGCCAGGAAATTTGCAATGACATTCCCTGCAGCTCTGTAATTCTACCCATTATTTATACTGGTTTGATTTGATTTTTAAAAAAATAATCTGGTGAAACCAGATGCGGCTTAGTATTTTACTAGGACTTTAGCATACTGATTTTTAGAACACTTTCAATATGAACAGGAATATATTACTAAATTGCTTGTTTCATTTTCAGTAATGTATCACAAATGAACATGATTAATTATACAGTAAAAATGATAGATGACAAAGTACCTTGAATCTAAAACATGTGCAAAATACTTTAAGGATGATAGAAATGTCCAAAAAATAGAGAAGAGCAAATGTTGACCCATACTGAGACAGTGAAGAACAGTATGTGCAAGCTGGATATAGGATAAATATTAAGGAAAAAAGTTATTGACTATGAGAACCTACTTGTCCATATAGAGAAATCACAAGATAGATAAACAGAAAATTGCGGTTTGATTGCTCCTCTGCAAAGGAAAACAGTCAACATTCTTTCCAAAAAGAGTGCACACTTCAGAGAAATGCATGCCCAAAGCATGCTAGTTCCTTGTAGTATAGTGTAGTTTTATCATGTGCAAGGAACATAGAGATGCAAGTAGAGAACATGTTTTGTATGCAGTTTAATCACTGTTATCTGAGCAGAAAGCAGTATTGGTATGGTCTCATTCAGTAGTTTCATACTACAGTATGTTTATCCTAAAGACACTTGCATGAATTTTCTTCTATTAGACACTCTAGAGAGCAGAAATGTCTGTCTTTACAAATGTTAGAATTACAGCTTGTTTAGGTCTCCCTTGCTCAAAAGCCAGTCATATCTGACTCTACAGGGTGGCACTCATCTCCATTTATAGCCAAAGAGCTAGCACCGTCTGCCTCTGCAGATGTTTCTGTGGCCATGTAGCAGGCATGGAACGTTGCTACCTTTCCCACTGAAGCAGTATCTATTTATCTATTTGCAATATCTTGCTTTTGAACTGCAAGATAGGATAGAGGATGGGAACTCACTCCATCGTGCAGCACTCAAGTCTCGAACTCTTGACCTGCCGACCTTCTGGTCAAGTTCAGCGTCTTAACCACTAAGCCACCACAGTCCCTAGGTACATCTTGTTTAGTCCCTCAACTATTTATCATGCTTGAAGTGGCCAATGGGAATTGTAGGCCAAAACAACTAGGGGATGAAAGTTCCCCCAACTGTGTTTTATTGAACAGTTGCAGAGATTCTGTTGGTGTAGCTTTTCCAACCACTATTTAGTAAAACTGTTATTTTTTTGCCTATCAGGGTAGAGCTTTTGTAGGGGGAAAGGTATCATGCCAACTGGTAATGATTATATTATATCTCTGGTAATGATTATATCTGAGTCTTTTGTTAGTAGTTATTTGATTAGCATTCACATGAGACTTTCCTTTTCATAAAACAGGAGATGGCAAAATATGATTTTCCACAAACTAACTATGTTGCCTGACTGCTCAGCTAAATTTTAACCGTGTAACAACTTGCATTTCAAGAACGCCTCTCAGCTTTAATGCTTTTATAGTGTGTGTAAAAATCCAACTGGTGTGGCTTCATTTGCATAAATAACAAAACTGTGAATAATCTGTGCCAACTAAATCATCTCCACAAAGTAGCATGTGTTAAACCACATTTGTCTAAATTCTTCACTTTATTATTTGGATCAAAACATAACAAAATTTTTTGCCATTTTTGAGAAAAGGTTAAAAACAATTCAAATCTTACCTGTATTCAAAACAGCTCAAAGTGAAACAGAGGAAAGAATTAAGGTGAACTATCCACTAAGAGTCAATTGGCAGAATGCATGGGTCATTAATTTTGTGTCCTTTGTTTTGTCAGTTTGTTTTTGTGAGGCCTAGTAGAGAAAGTAAAACCATTCAAGCTGAAAATTATCTGCTCTGTAGCTTATTTCCCCTCCCAGCATGCATTGACCCAAGGGAGTGGGCTTCAGGTCAATGGGCCCCCATTTCCCTTCCAAACACTCAGATTCTTGCAATTCTGATAACAGATACCATTTGGGTTACTCAAATGTTTAATTCTGCTCATAGTTAACTTTAATCACATGCAGGTTTGTGACTGCCAATAGTGATGAGATATCTGCTCACCTATTTTAACTTTATTTTGAAAGAAGGGAAATAAATCTTTTACCATTACAGAGACCATTACCATTACACAAACCAAGAGTTCATGAAGGTATCTGAAAATAGAATTGGTGATAACTGGTAATTTGATTTTTTTAAATGGCCTTTTTCAAAGTGACTATTTCTTCTATGATTCATCTCTTGCCACTTTGGTTGGTGTACTTTCCATCTGCTGGCGTAATGTTGCTCAGTTAAGAGTATTGGTACAGTATTTTCTCTTATCCACCCTCCTAAAAAAGAATATAGATTGCAAATGAGAATAGTCTGGTGATTTGTATTGAATATAAGCTATATTGTTGAGAGAAAATACAATTCCAGCAGTATCTTTTATAATGCTTAACTACTCATCATGCTTTTAATATACAGTACTTTTTCAATAATTGTACAAAAACTTCATTGGGTAAATCCATATTATAATCTAACTTAAAGTTTCAGAAGAGACCTTGCTCTGTGTGCTGATTCAGCTTCAGAAAAATAAGCTGATAGATATAAGGGGCAAGGACTTCTTTGTTGTATCACCCATTTTCAGGAATTTTCACATTTGAAGGTACAGTTGATGTGTTCTTGCATAAACTGTGATCTATGAAATTCATCTGTTTTCATATGAAAATATAGTAACAGAAGATATAGTGGGTAAGACACTGAATTTGATGACTGGAAGGTTGGCAGGTCAGCAGTTCAGGACCAGAGTGCTGCACGACAGAATGAGCTCCCGTCCCAGCTCCTGTCAACCGAGCAGTTTGAAAACAAGAAATCACAAATAGATAACTAGGTACCACTTTGGTGTGAAGGTAACAGCATTCCATGCACTCTGTTATTTAGTTATGCCTGCCACAAAACCATGGAAGCATCTGCAGATGATGACAGTGCTGATTCTTTGATTGTAAACAGAGATGAGCACTGCACCCTAGAGTCAGATATGACTGGCTTTTGAGCAAGAGCAACCTTTTTACTAAAGTAAGCTATGATAAAAAAGTTAAAGAGGAACTGTAGAGTGGTAACTTATTTTAATAGAAATGTGGCTTTTCTTCTTGGTGTATAGCCCACATTTACTCCAATGATCTTAAGTTGCTATACATGGTTTTCTCCTCTAATGGTGAGCAAAATGTATAAAACAGGAGCACTAATTTACATGAAGATGCAGAGGTACTAGTTTCACACATCAACACAGAGCTTTCTAGAGTGAGGCCAGCAAGACAGAGCCCCATCTCTCCATGAATTTAGTACATCCACATAGACCTGCAGGAAGCATAAAATTAGCACAGGCATCTTGGGTCTTTCATTCAGTCAGAAAAGAGAAATGGTGCATAAACAGCTTACATCTCACACATGACAAAAAAAATGCAGTCATAAGCAAGACACTTGATAGTCTGAGAAGTTGTGCAGCTCTCAGATCCTCCATTGGTAATGAGGTCTCAAAGAGTCTGCCTAGATTAGAGAGAGAGAGAGAGATTCATTGGACACACACACATAAATTGGTAGCCAAATGCCAGAGTAGCCAGGAGCAAAACTGTGACTCTTAGCTGCATTTTTTAAATTATTAAGTCACTCTAAGATGGCTTTACTTATTATTTCATTTTTGCCTAGCAGGTTCTCAAAACCAATATACTATTTAAAACAATGTAATACTACAGTAATCTCATAACAGAATGAAAACAGAAACAAACCATTCTAAAAACATGTCAAATTTTATTAAAATCTATTGCATAACAGTGCAGGTTTTTGCAGTCTTTCTGAATTTCAATGGCCATTGTTTCTGTCTGCTTTTCTTTAGTGAGAATTTTGTAGCTTCAGTCTCATCTGATGCTGCAGGAGCAGAATTCCAAATAGTAGGACAGGTCTGTCAAAACACTCTTACTTTTATCAGAGCATAGAAAACCGTGGAATATTGTAGAGATTACAAGAAAGAAAGGTGGAAATTAAAAATAAGATCATTAATTGGTAATGTGATAGGTAATTGCTCATAAGAAGACTAGTTAGAGAGTTTCTTGTAATAATGGCCCAACAATATAAGATCATTAATGGGAAAATAGATGAGGAGGAGCTTGATAAAAGTAAAGTGTGTTTAAAGGAGTCTGATGAATTTGATAAGAGAATGGAAGCAAACATTTTTTCAAGAATAAAATAAGAATTGTATCTCAAAGGATAATTTTTCTTTCCTTCTTTTTTTACTGTTAATAAAAGAAGAATTAAAAAACTAAACTGCTACTCCAGCTAACATTTAGCACCACAAATCTGATTTACTCCACTAAATATACTTAGTCTAATATTGTTTCTTGGCATGGTAATCTACAGATAAAGGGAAGAATATGACCAGGAAATAATGGTGTTTTTCACTAAGTGAGGCAGGATGAAAATTGAATCGAATCAATCAATCAATCAATCAATCAATCACCAGTCTACCCAAATGGATCTTTGTTCATTATTATCTATGTGGTGTTGGCTTCTTTTAGAAATCAAACTTCAGCTGTGGTAGAAAGCAGTTGAACCTTGTTGTTAAATGATCAGTTCACATATAATTTCTTAAAGATACAGCTAGTAGAGAGTTAGACAATAGTGAGATGAGATGCTTTAGATTTTGATTTTTCTATATCAAGAATATTAGTGCAATATATCCTAGTCCTTAGAAGCTGATCAATAATTTCCACAGTTGTAGACCAGAAAAAGATAAAATGTGAAGTTTGCAACATCATTATATTGAATTACCTAACTCATCAATAAATGTAATACTTTGATGATTAAATTCCTTGTTTTGTTTTTCATCTCACAAAAATCTTTTTAATCACTGGGCTGTTTGCCAGAAATGGGTATAGGTGGCCCAATATTATTGTTCAGGCCTAGGGCCAAAACAATTAATAAACAGAAAAGTGACATAATGTCTTTTATATAATGAGACAACTTAATGCAAAGCACAACAGAAATTCAATAGAACACTTCAAAATGGAAATGGAAGTGTTTGGAAAGTGTGAATCTAGTATATAGAGTTGCCTTTTATTCATTTGTTGAATTCATGGGTTAAAATAGTGGCATAATTGTATTGCTCTTAAGAAAAATGATTTACAGTAGGCTCATTATTACATATTTGTTTTCAACATCTGTTGAATGTAATAAGTAACGAGTTGAATAACACTTTTTAATGATGTAAAAATGTTCCCTGTGAAATGTCAATTGCACATGGATTTGAACTGGCTGAAAACCGTACTGTGTGGCTCATGATCACTATACTAACACAACAAGTGGCAAGAGTCTTGGAGTTGCAGTAAAAAGATGCGATGCTATTGTTGTCCAGAATTCTGAATATCTCCCCCTCTTGCCTCCCACAGTATGCCTCTCGATCCCCCAAATTTGTCCTAACTATAAAAATACATAGTCATTGTTTGAGAAAGAGAGTCAGGTGGCTACTGACCCAGGAGGCAAGCCATTGCCCCAAGCTCCTTGATTCTGAGGGAACTCCACCTGCAGCTGTCCTATAGATAGGAGAGAAGAGATGCTGTCTGAAAAAATGGAGGAACCTTCCAGATGACAGGGGAGCTATTAAAGGGGAGGAGATAGAGGAAGGTGGAAGAGTGGGAAGGGGAAGCTGAGGAGGTTGAGGAGGTCTGGGTAGAGAAAGAGTGGGCTGATGTAGAAGTGCAAGTGGCCTCCCTTTCCCCAGAGGATTGACAATGGGGGAAAGGAGCTGAGGTTGGTGAAGTGGGGAGCCCTGTAGTGAAAAGTGTGGGAAGGATACAGCCATTGAAGAAACCTTTAGTGAGGGAAACTGGGTGGAAGTCACAAAGAAGATCCTTGATCTGGAACTTCCATGAAATTTCAGGTCCCTGTGAATGGTATTTATTTTTATTTATTTATTTATTTATCGCACTTGATACCCCGCCCCAATCGGGATAACCCGACTCTGAGTGGCTTATATCCTGATAAAAAATAAACATAAAACATAAAACAATCTATATCAATAAAAACATCAGAATTAAAAGTCATCAAAAAGTTAAAACAATACTACACACCAGTAATCCCACATTCAGACCCGGGGAGGCAATCCTTTAGATAAGCCACGTTCCCGGGTCACCAAACTTGTCCTGCCAGCCAGGTTTTCACGCCCTTCCGGAAGGGTAAGAGCTCTGTCTGAAGGCGCAGCTTGGTGGGCAGGAGGTTCCAGAGGATCGGGGCGGACACGGAGAAGGCTCTCCTCCTAGTGCAGGCGAGGTGCGCCTCTCTCGCCGAAGGAATAACAAGGGAGCCTCTTCGATCCGCCCTGGTGGGCCGGACAGATGTTCTTGGGGTGACGCGGTCTCTTAGGTATCCTGGCCCACTACCATATATACCCCAAACCTTCCTCTTGGGAGAATGAGTCCACAGGGAACATTGTGGTCAGAGGGCCAAGAAGGAGTTTTGACCCTCAGGCAAGAGCACGAGGGGTAGGTTTAGGCAGATTCCTACAGCCCATTCTAGGAAGGACTAAAGCTTAGGACAGGGGTGCCAAAACTTTTTGGGCTAGGATCCTGACCATGCCTCCGGAACAGCTGAGTGGGACAGACCATGCCCCCAGATCAGGGCATGTTTGCGCATGTGTGTCAATATTCACTTCCTGGTTCAGCGTGGATGCTTCTGTGCATGTACAAGCACATCTGTGCTATAACAGGAAGTAAATATGGATGCTTCTGCAATGCACAGAAGCATCCATATTCATTTCCTGGTTTGGCGAGGGCGTCATTTATTTATTTATTTATTTAAATTTCTATACCGCCGTCTATACCATCATAGGCCGGATGGAATGGCTTCAGGGGCCGTATCTGGCTTGCGGGCTGTAGGTTGGGCATCCCTAGGTTAGGAGTTAACAAGGCAATAAATGGTGCTTAAATAGTGAAGTAAACACCAAACACAAATGTTGTTTCTTCCTCATGGAAAAGACAGGAAAATAATAAATCAATTGAGACCAATGTATTTATCTTATCTGAGGAAAACCCTCTCAGATTTAGATAATATAATTGGTTTCAATCAACTTATTCACACATACAACTGTTTCTGAGATATTTTGATTTCTCTCTCCTTTCTTTGTGCCTGGTCCATTTTCAGTTAGGGTAGATATTTACATATCTGGCTGGGAAGCTCAGTAGTTTAGGTACCTGACTTCAGAACCAAGGATTGGGAGTTTGATTCCCCACTGTACCTAGGAAGAAGATCAAGCCCAGGGGTGCCCAAACTTTTTGGGTTGCAGGCCGGTCACATGGTTCAGGAGGCTGGGCACTATTGCCTAGGGACCATATCCAGACCCGATGCCAATTCATCCGGCCCATGAAGCCCTCGTTGCTCCCAGAAGATGCTTTCATGTAAATGACCATCCCCTGACAGCTATTTAAAGAGAAATCTGTCTTCTATGAAGCCTAATTCATAGCCTTTGTCTTTCTCCTGTCCTGTAAACTGTCTGTTTACTTTCTTGCCCAAAAAATTCTTTGGTTTTATACTGGATGACAATTTATTCTTATTTCTGTATTGGCCTGCTCCATCTGGATGAGATCCCTGCTCAGGGTATGCCTTCATATACTGTAAGTAAAGGTAAAGGTTGCCCTTGCTTGAAAGCAGTCTTATCCGACTCTGTCTGTGTCTGCAGATGTTTCCGTGGACATGTGGCAGGCATGTCTAGACACCAGAGTGCACAGAATGATATTACCTTGCCACCGAAGTGGTACCTATTTATTGACTTGCAATTTCTTGCTTTCAAACTGCTAGGTTGGCAGGAGCTGGGACAGAGATGGGAGCTCACTTCATCATGCAGTACTCAGGTCTCGAACTGCTGACCTTCCAGTCATCAAGTTGACTGTCTTATCCACTAAGCCACCACAGTCCCTTTCATATACTGTATCTGTCTGCTATATTCTATGGCTGAAATTAGCAGCAACACTCTGTGCAACCTCTCTGTGGCTACAGACATTTTTTTATTGTCTAATTTCATATTGATGTAGCTTAATATTTATTTTGAAAAGGCTGAAGCAATTCATTAAATCACTTTCATGGGCCATTAAAGCAACAACCAAAAAACCCCTTAAAACCTGGCAGTTTCTGTATTCCAAGCAAAGATAACACTTTCAGATAAACATAGCTTCCTGTTTTTTTTACAGATCAAACTCAGACCATTTCATTATGAAACAGATTAAGGCTTTAAAATACTATGTTTTAAGCCTGTGTTGTTGCTTGCTATCTACAAATCAACTGCAGCTTCTTAATGCTTAAGAATGTTCCATGTGCTCCTCCCTGAGTTTTATGGGGGAGGGGGGAACCTTGGCAAAGTAGTTGAAACTATTATATGGAACAAGCTGTGTAATAAACTCTCCCTTTATTTTTATTGATATCTTAAATAGAACATGTTCCATGTACCTGTTACCAATATTGAACTGTATTGATCCTTCAAGTGAAAATGGCAAATAATGAAGATGGGACTTTTAGGTAGCCTCCCTGTTGCTAATGGCTGGGTGATACTGCATTCTTGTGCTTGCTTGTCTGTCATCTTGCTTGACACCAACCCTTCTCCCGTCGTCCTCCTGAATTTGGTATATTGTATAAGAACATGCCTGTAAGTTTCATTCCTTGTCTGATGAAGTGGACTTGGTCCACGAAAGCTAACAGTGAAAACATAGCAGTTAGTCTTTAAAGTGCTACTGTGTTTTTTATTTTACTTTATTTTGTTTATTTTGTTTTGTTTTCTGAGATCCCTGTATACATTACCTGCACATGCATAGGTATAGGTGTTCCAAAATAAGCAATCTAAATGTCGCCTAAAGTACCCAAACCAGGAACTACCAGCCATTTTAATCCATTCTAAATATATTTGTGGGTTTCTGATGTTAGTAGTATTATATGCAACAATATTATTCACTTCCATTTAGTACTTTGAAAGGAGAACTCAATTATGTGGAGGTGTGTATTTATAAATGGTCTGTGGTGGCTTAGTGGTTAGGATGCTTAACTTGAAGACTGGAAATCTGGAGTTCAGTACCCAAGTACTGAATGAGCTCCCATCTCTGTCTCAGCTCCTACCAACCTAGGAGTTTGAAAGCAAGAAAATGCAAGTAGATAAATAGGGACCACTTCAGTGGGCAGGTAAACAGCGTTCTGTGCACTTCCATGTCTAGGCATGCCTGCCACATGTCTGCAGAAAAGTCTGCAAACCCAGACAGTGCTGACTCTTTGGCTATAAACAGAGATGAGCACTGAACCCTAGAATCGGATACAACTGGCTTTCGAGCAATGTTTACCTTTACTTTGTATTTATAAACCAGTCCATTTATATTATTTGCCCATAACAAAAGTTAAAATAGATTTCCAAAAATAATAAAATAGAACTAATGATAAAACCCATTCCACATGTACCTTCCAAACCACAATTTTAATGTTGACCCTACCTAGGAAGGCCAAAAAGATGACAATGTGAAATTGGGCCATCCCAGTGATTTTCCCTAATCTATGGAACAAATATCCATTTGAGGTAAGCCAGGCCTAGTTGTTTTTGTTCTCCATAGGTTTAGCCTTGCCTCTTTTATTACGTCTTGAGATGCATCTAGAAAACTTTCCCTTGATTTTAGTCATTGCCTGGTGGCTTGGTGTCCATGAAGTGGATGGGTCTGGTGCTCCATTACCTTATTTCATTAATTACTTAGTACCACCTCTTGACATACTTCCAGCCAACTAAATTACAGACTTTTTAGTGGGTGTTAGTTTCAGGCAGCCAGCAATAATCCTGCTGGATTCATTAAGAGCTACTTCTACTTGTTCGGTATGTGCTGATTCAAACCATATGGCACTAGAATACAGGGATAATGCTGTTTTTCCTTTGGGTTTGGGATATGCAGCCAGTTTCCTAAGTGTGTTAAATCTGGTGGCAATGTTCTATTTGGTGTTTAGACATTGTTTTTTTGTAGGTCAAGGTTCAATCCAGACAGATGCCCAGATATTTTGGGGAATGCCAATATTCCAAAATCTTCTGTTTTACTGAAAAATTAAGTTTGCAATGAAGAAATACATATGCACGAAGAACCCCTACAAAATAATAAGAATTCATATTAGTTGACTCAACAAACTTTGTAGTTAAAAGCTATAGCAACTGACAAAACATCACAATCCAGTTTATTTGCTCAATACATAGTGAAAGATTTGTAGTTTTCACTGTTTAGGTAAGAGTTTTTTGTTGTTCAGTCTCACAGTCGATTCCGACCCTCTGCGACCCCATAGACCACTGTCCCCCAGGCACTTCTGTCCTCCACCATCAGTGATGGGATGTCCCCGGTTCCAGACGGATCCCTGGAACCGGTAGGACCAATCCCGGAGAGTTCTACGGGAGGGGAGTCCACTTTTGAGGCGTCCGGTTCCGGACGCCTCACCAAAAGAATTTTTTTTAAAAAAAATCGGAGCTAAAATGGCTCCAATTGACTGCGCATGTGCAGAAACTCAATCTGATGCATTGCGCATGCATCAAATTGAGTTTCTGGACATGCGCACTAAATTGGAGCCAAATGGCTCCAATTTAAAAAAAAAAAATCTTCCGAAGCTGGAGCCGCCCCTTTTTAGAGTGGCTCCGGCAGCAGCGGCGGCAGCCCTAAGAGAAGGGCACCTCCCCTAGCCGGCCACCTGGCTCCAACGGGCACGTTGGTGCCTGGCCGCGCCATCCGCCCGTGCCGCGCCGCGCCCTCCTAGGGACTTGGGCCCGACAAACCCCCATGCCCTGGGTAAGCCCGGCGGGGCCGAAAAGGCAACGGCCCGAGGAAGCAGCAGGCGCCCAGCAGAAGACGATGCGGCGGTGGCGAGCCCCGCCGGGCTTACCCAGGGCACGGGGGTTTGTTGGGCCGAAGTCCCTAGGAGGGCGCGGCGCGGGCGGACGGCGCGGCCAGGCACCAATGTGCCCGTGGGAGTTCGGTGGCCAGGCAGGGGCTGCAGGCGGCTGTGGCGGCTGTGGCCGGCGGATGCAGGGCCGGCCGCGGCCTTCGTAGGAGGAAACGGCCACAGTCGGGGGCAGCGTGCCTTGCCGGGTGGCCCCGGGCCACATGGAGGTTCGTCGGCGCCAAGGAAGGCAAGTGAGGCTTTTATATTTAGGGTGGGTGGGTGATTTATTTGTGTTTTGGGTGGGTGGTTGTACTTTTATTTAATTTTAATTTTATTTATTTATTTATTTATTTTATTTATTTAAGTTATTTACGGGTCTGTGTGCATGTTTATTTTTTTTATTTTATTTTTTATTTTTGGCCTTGCCCACAACGTCATGACGTCATGACGTTGGCCACGCCCATGACGTCCATGACGTCATGGCGTGGTAGTAGAATTTTTGACATCCCATCACTGTCCACCATCCTCCTCAACTCGCTCAGCTCTGTGCCCATTGCCACCCCATGCCCCCCCCCACACACAAGGACAAGACAACTTCGTGGAATAGAAATTGGCCACTTTATTAAGTGACAGGTGAAAATATATATACAACCCTAAACGCAGGGGCCAGCAAAGCACGGGGGCAAATCTCTGGGGGGAGATTTGGGCTAGGCCAAATTAACATAAACCACGCCCTAACCCAAACTCCTCCCCCTCCCCTACAACCCACCACACCCACACCACTCCCCCGTGCTTTCCACCCAACCCGCACAATTCTGTCGCCCCTATACCCTTACTCATCGAGATGAGGTAGGCGAAAACAGCCACCAGCAAAGCCAATCAGCCGTGGCCCAAAATTCCTACCCGGCCCAAAATATTGCGACCACTATTGCCACCTCGATTTTTAGGGTGGGTGGGTGGGCAACCAATTCCCAACTCACAAAGATTATTCTCGAACTCAGGACAATAAAACCCCAACAAGACACGCCCCCCAATACAAGTGAACCAATCCCAGCCTTCCACGCTTCTCATAACTTGTCTCCCAAGAATCAGTCACCTGCTTCTATTTCTTCCCCATCTATTTTCCAGGGACTGATAGGGCCTGTTGCCATTATCTTGGTTTTCTTGATATTGAGTCTCAAGCCAGCTTTTTCACTCTCTTCTTTCAACCTAATCAGGAGCTTCTTGAAGTCCTCCTCACTTGCTGCCATTAGGGTGGTATCATCTGCATATCTCAAATTGTTAATGTTTCTCCCAGCAATTTTGATCCCAATTTGTGATTCCTCCATCCCTGCATTGTGCATTATGTGCTATGTGTATAAGTTGAATAAGCAGGGTGACAAAATGCAGCCTTGTCTTACTCCTTTTCCTATTCCAAACCACTCCGTCATTCCATATTCAGTCCTAACTGTTGCTTCTTGATTCATGTACAGATTTCTCATGAGGCATATAAGGTGTTCTGGTATTCCCATCTCTTTAATTACTTGCCACATTTTGTTGTGGTCCACACAGTCAAAGGCCTTAGTGTAATCAATGAAATAGAAGTAGACTTGTTTCTGATATTCCTTTGTTTTTTCCACGATCCATCTTGAGTTGGCGATGTGGTCTCTAGTCCCCCTGCCTCTTCTGAACCCCGCCTGCACTTCTGGTAATTCTCTCTCCACATGCTGTTGCAGTCTATCATGTATTATCTTGAGCATCACCTTGCTAGCGTGTGGGATGAGCGCAATTGTTCGATAATTTGAACATTCTTTGGCATTTCCCTTTTTGGGGATTGGAACATATATTGATCTTTTCCAATCCTGTTGCCTTTGTTGTGTTTTCCAAATCTGCTGGCATATAGAATGTAAAATTTTGATTCCATCATCTTTTAGAAATTTGAAAAGTTCAACCTGGATACCATGATCTCCGCTGGCTTTGTTGTTTGCAATGCTTTTTAGGGCCTTTCTGACTTCACTCTCTAGGATGTCTGGCTCATGTTCAATTTTCTCATCATTGTGATTATCAGGGGTGTTGAGGTACTTTTTGTAGAGTTCCTCTGTGTACTCTTTCCATCTTTTCTTAATCTCTTCTGCATCTGCTAACTCCTTGCCATGTTTGTCCTTTATCATGGTCATTTTTGCTTTAAACGTTCCCTTGATTTCCCCAATTTTTTTGAAAAGATCTCTAGTCCTACCCCTGATATTGTTTTGCTCTATTTCTTTGCACAGTTCATTCAGGTAGGTTTTCTTATCTCTCCTTGCTTTTCTTTGAAATTCTGTATTCAAGTGATTGTATTTTCCCTTTCTCCTTTGCCTTTTGCGTCCCTTCTTTCCTCTGCTATTTTAAGAGCCTCATTGGACAACCACTTAGCTTTCTTACGCTTCTTTTCTTTTGGTATGGTTTTATTTGCTGCCTCCTGCATGATGTCCCACACCTCTGTCCATAATTCTTCTGGCACTCTGTCTGTCTGGTCCAAGCAATCAAATGTGTTCCACACCTCCACCATGTATTCCTTAGGGATATTGTCTAGGACAGTGGTCAGCAAACTTGCTCTCCAGCTGTTCTTGGACTTCAGTTCCCAGAAGCCTTGATCAGCAGAAGTGCTGACTTGGGCTTCTAGGAATTGAAGTCCAAGAACACCTGGAAAGCCAAGTTTGCAGACCCCTGGTCTAGGACATACCTGTCTGGCCTAGTTGTTTTCCCTATTTTCTTTAGTCTAAGCCTGAATTTTGCGATCAGTAGGTTGTGATCTGAGCCACAATCTGCTCCTGGTCTTGTTTTTGCTGACTGTATGGAGGTTCTCCATCATTGGCTGCAGAGTATGTACTCAATCTGGTTTCGATGTTGGCCATCTGGTGATGTCCATGTGTAAAGTCTCCTTTTGTGTTGCTGGAAGAGAGTGTTTGCTATGACCAGTGCGTTATCTTGGCAGAATATCAGTTTTTGGCCTGCTTCATTCCGTGTTCCAAGACCAAACTTGCCTGTTATTCCATTTACTTTTTGATTTCCTACTTTGGCATTCCAGTCTCCTATGATAATGTGTACATCATTTCTTGGTGTCTGTTCTATGAGGTGTTCTAGGTCTGCATAGAACTGGTCAATTGTGGCTTCATCTGCACTGGTGGTTGGTGCGTATATTTGGATTACAGTGATATTGAATGGCTTGCCCTGTATTCTGACTGACATCATTCTATCATTTTTGAGATTATATCCCATTACTGCTTTTCTCACCCTTTTATTGACAATTATGGCTACTCCGTTTTTTCTGAGGTTTTCTTGTCCACAGTAGTAGATATGATGGTTTCCAGAGCTGAATTCACCCATCCCTGTCCATTTTGGTAGCAATATTTTAAACCTTTGGTCTGACTAGTAGAGATGGAGGGATGAAGGCACATCATATTTTCTTGTGATCTCTCTATAGAACGATACAGGGCAATTACAAATGGTGACAAGGACTTATTAAAGCCTATGTCGTATGTTTGACTCTTCTCTAATTGTTTTTGATTCACTATATCATCCCTCATCACCAATTTATATTGTAAAATTAAGAAAAGAACCCTTCTCCTCTTATTCTATTGTCATTAGTACAGGGGTTTGCAACTTACGGCCCATGGCCGGACCCAGCCCATGGTATCATTTCATGTGGCCCAGCACCCTCGCGCCTGGCACCAGCACCACTGAAATCGGTGGAAGCACCAAAACAGCTGAAAACGTGATGTGTTTGCTCCCACTGCTGGCAGAAGTGGCAGAAGCAGCAAAAACAGCCGAAAACATGCCATAAATTCACCCATAGCTGTCGTGGTTTACAACAACCATAGATGCATTTTACGGCAGGTGGAACTATGTGTCTAGCCCGCTCAGCTGTCTGAGGGGGTGTGGTCTGGCCTGTGGCACAAAAATGTTGAGAACCCCTGCATTAATATATTGAATAGAACTGTGAATTTGTATGGGCAGCACTGATAATTTCCTTTAATTTTATTTTGACTTTCCCAGTATTCCAGTTGATAGTCACTGTCTTCTGTGGCCAGGCTTCCTTCTAGTCACTGTGAGGGAGGACACTGTCACTTGCCAAGTCTGGAAACTGTACAGCTCTGTAGCTAATGCCATCAGTGGTCTTCAAAGATAGAACATTTGTTTATTGGTTACATCCAAAGTGTCAACAAGCTAAGCTAACAGGCAAAAGGTATCCCATTGTGCTGCAGGGACCAAAATCACACTGACACTTGTGAAAATGCCTTAAAATAATCTAGTTAGCAACTTCATTCTGAGGAACAGTTGGTTTTGATTTTGGACACTAACCTTTCTGCCTCGAGGATTTTTTATCTAGCATTAGAAATTAACCTTCCTTTGTTTAGAGAGAATTGATCCAGGCTGAACTTGTTAAAGTCAAAACAAACAACTCCTT